>ML120444.1:192070-218524 GCA_003788595.2 Choiromyces venosus 120613-1
ACACCCACAACCTGACGCTTCTAATGAAACGATCTTTGGGTCTGGTTACCTGTCTTCTGGTAGTATTTTAACAAATACGTAACTTTTCCTGTTTCCCTTTTTTCCATCGAGGGAAGCGGCTTACCATGGCTTTTTCGTACTGTCCACGATACCCACGAGGAAAAGTTGGTCTGAACCAAAGAACCTGGTCTAAATGTGTTCTTTAATAATCGTCTATAAGCCCGTAGCTCGTCTTTCTCTCCGTCGCGCCCTGTACTTTTTTTAGGGTATGTTATTACTGTAACTTCTTATGGAGGAAGATGAGCTTTTGGAATTATAGTTTCGGTTTTACAGTCCGTAGCCTACCTCCGAGGACCAGCTCCTGTTCGAGGGCCTTGTTTAGGACTCCTCCGAGAGTCCTCTTTGTATGCTAAGGCTACTTCTAACCGAGTTCCGTGATTCTCCGAAACCGTTCGATCTCCTTAGAAAGAATGTTGCGGTCTTGGAAAGGGTCCGTTACCGTTTCCCCGCTCCTTTACGGTGTTTTTCTTTCGCACCGTTGTTTTTATTTTCAGGTCTATGGTCCAAATTATTTTTCGGAGCCAGTGGTTTTCGTCGGTGTTGTCCCACCTTCTGTTTTTTTGGTTTGCCCCCTCTTCCGTTAGGTAGTGGCTATGTGTGCCTAACCTTCTTTCGAGTACTTCCTTAAGGGGTTTGAGACCATCTGTTTTCCTTTCTTTGTGGTCCGAGTATGTGGGTAACACCTGAGTGGTTGGTGTTCACCTGTTAATGTCCTTATAGACCTTGGCCTCAAATATAGCTGGTGGGTCTGCGTGCCTTTTCCTTCGGGCAATCGTGCTTCCCAGTACCTCTAACATGTGGTCCTGGTCTGCGGTGTTTCCTTGCGGGGGGCAGCCCTCAGGTCTGGGTGTTGGAACTGGGGCTGGGCCTTCACAATTGCTGGAGCCGCTACTGCTGCTGCTGTCGCTGGGGTTAGGGTCTCCACCTCCCGCTCTGCACATCCTTGGGGGCCTTTGGCCACCTCCTCCTTCTCCCCCTCCTCCTTCTCCTGCTGCTGGTTAGCCTCGGTCAACTTCTTTTCCTTTCTTTGGCCTGCCAGCTAGGGAACCAGAGGAAGGTGGAGCAGTTTCTACTGTCGCTTGTCTTGTTGGAACGGAGGGGGTTGCTGCTGAGTGAGCTACTTCGGTTAACTGTAGCTGCACCAATTCCATCATTTCTCGCATTCTTTGTTCAGCAGCTCTCCGTTGTTCCCGGTCGATCTCGACCTGGGCTTGGACTTGTTGGATCAACTGTTCCAATTGTTGATCTCTCGTGAGGGATGCTTGTCCTGTCAAGTCAATATTCTGATGCAACTGGGTACTCACCACTTGTTGCTACTCGTGTTGAGCATTATGTTTTCGTAGCTCTTCCGCTACTTGGTCTTGGAAGTGCCTTTGAGATGTCTCTACCTCCTCTGCGAATGCACTCATTTTTAGGTTTATACCACTTAACTCATTTTCCACTATATGTTCTCCCTGATCAAGCCTAGTGCAGTAGCTTTCGAGCTCGTCAGCATATTGGCGTCCTCGTGCGGACAGCTCATTATAGGCTATATGTTGCTCATTTATGGATCTTGAAGCATTTCAGTCAACTTGGCTTAGGGATTCCATGATGTGTCTTAAGATAGCCAGAACTTCAGGCTGTCTCGGGGGGCCGCGTGATCCTTCCCTAGGGATAGCGACTCTTTTTTTGATCCTTCCCCATGATCTCCTTCCTCTTAGGGAGCCTGCTGTGGAAGTTCCGCTTGAGAGGTAAGGGGGGTTTTGCATAGCAGCAGTGGCCAGTATAGATGTCACATCGCTGGCTGGGGAAGGGGCTCCTTCTTCCATTTGTATATCGTGCCCTGGCCCTTGAATTGCCAAGGGCATAGGCGAGTCTTGTCTAATACGATCCATGATAGGTATAGGTAGTAGGTAGAGGTAATTATGTAGGTAGTGAGCCTAGGTAACGTGGAGAGTATTAATATACTGTTATGGGGTAGTCCAAGCATAGGTAGGGCCGACAGGTCTAGGCTGTAAGCTTCTTGAAATAAGGTAAAGTAGGATAAACGAAGATCGTTAAGGTAGGCTCGTATTTCCCGAAGTATTTATGAAGAATCTGTGTAGTAATAGTTTTTCAAGAGTAAGGTAATAAATATATTAATAAGATCTCTTCTCCGTTGCTTGATGTTTCTGATAGCTGGGAGTACCTCAATATTTATATTCCGCATCTGGGTTATCGCGGGCTACAACCAACTCCCATACTATCTAAGTACCTCTGTCAAAAACCTCTTAAATTTCCTAAGTGCGAACACCTTTGACCCTGAGAATATTTGCCTTGCTTAGCTTCGATCTCTTCAAACTCCTATTGTTTCTGGGGGGTGTGAACGCCCTTCCAGTTGGTAGCCTTCGATCTCTCCACTATTTGAACTTAATTTGAGTATGCCGCCCTAATGGCAACTATACCAATTGTCCTGCCTCAAAACATGAAGTGATCAGCTTTAATGAATGAGTGCGGCCATTGTGTTGCATATTGATGCATCACAAGGCCCATCAGATATATAGGGTTTTTTGCTCTGGATCAAGCCAATAGCTCATCCAGCGAAAACCTCTCATACTGATTCTCGAGTAGGCCCTCTTGGGGTACTACTTCTTTCAAAGCAAGAGGCTTGGCTCTATGGCTACCCGTCGGTGCCATAGGCTCACGATATTCGGTCACTAAGGTTTCTTCCCAAATCGTCTCATCACTTGTCAGCCATGATATTTAACTGCTAATGTACAAGGTAATAGCTTGCTCAAAACTTAACCAAATTCCTCCGAGTCACTTCCCATGAGTCGCCAATGGTGCCCTCCCATATATCCTACGGACAGCATCCGGTCGGACGGACGGCGACGACGTATATGGTGTTATGCTAAAGGTGCCATTTATTGTGGCTAAAGTGTCGGGACGCAATTCGACCGTAATACCGTAATGACGCCCGGTCCCTACATGGGGGCTACAGGGGTATGGTAGAAATAATCTTATGTAAAGGCCGGGTAACTTTGGCCCTTTTTTCCATATGCCTAACAGCCCATTCCTCAGGTTGGTCAAAAGCTGTAGCTGAATGCATTCTTATCCAGGAGGTAAAATATATCAAACAAGGTATAATACCTACTCCAAAGCAAGGAAAGCATTCTAAGTTTGTCAGCTGGCTCTCAGATGAGGGAACCATCCTTGCTATGAAGGAATATATATCCCAAGCAGGTGAAGGTAAGTCTGTCTGCATAATTAATTCGATTTAGGTTTAATATGATTTAAGAGCTTATATTTTACTAATACTTTAGGCTTTCAGCCATGGATTCTATAGGTCTTGCTACAGCTATTACAAATTATTGGAGTGAGACATATGGGAGTTCTGAGGGCAATGAACAACTACCAGCTCAATTATATATGATCAATGGAGTTAGACGACATATCAAATAAGCCTTATCCAGTCACATGGTATGTACCTGGCTAGCCAAGTTAGGATGAAATTGGAAGGAGGTCTAGAAGGCAGTATATAAAGATGGCCACAAGCAACCTGATGTTTGCAAGTATCATCAAAATGTGTTTCTTCCTTGAATAGCTGCACTTCAGTCTCAAATAATAGAGTGGACTGAGGACATACAACCAATCAATAAGGAGTTAGAACCTGGTATGAAGCTAATTGTTTTCATAACTCATGATGAATCAACTTTCAACTCAAATGATAGCAGAAAGTATATTTGGATTCATGAAGATGAAAGTCCATTGTAGAAGAAAAGTTGTGGCCAAGGGTTACATGTATCAGACTATCTGATACCAGTTAGATGCCTAGGAGGAGGTTAGGTTTGTCAGATTCTTAAGTGTGGCAGTGATACATGGTAGACTGGGGAAGATATGCTTCAGCAGCTTATTAAAAAAGCCATTTCCACTCTTGAGAGCTCTTTTCCTTGATGTCAGGGATTATTTGCCTTTGACAATGCAAATAGTCATTAAAAGTATATAGTGGATGTACTCTGAACTGGGAATTTGAATCTTACCCCAGGAGGAAAAAATACAGTCCCTATACAGAATGGGTGGTTTATTGTAAGTACTAATCCTAGAGTGTTACAAAAGTAGTCAATGATACTACCAGATGGAAGGTTGAAAGGATTGAAGATTGTATTGCAGGAGTGTGACTTTTGGCCTCAAGATTGTAAGTTACTTACCCAGTATTCAATTCCAGGTGAGATTCCAGGAACTAGCAAGCTTAATCCTGCTTGCAAATATGCAAGTAATGTATCATGTTGTGCCCATACTCTATTGTCTTCTCAACTAGATTTTTGAGAACAAAAGGGAGAATTACAGGAAACTATTAAGGCAGCAGGTCATCTGGTCATATTTTATCCAGTATACCACTACGAACTCAATTTCATTGAGCATTATTGTGGTAGAGCAAAGTTATATACTCATGCTCATTGTGAATACTCATTTCTAGCATTGGTTCCCACTGTTCCTGAAGCATTGGCACAGGTGTCAGATACATTGATTTTCAAATATTATTAGAGAGTTTTACAGATGATGGATACATATTGAAATAATCTTGTATATGGCTCAGAGGACTTCAAGCGACATGTATTTACACACTATAGTTCACATAGCCACATTCCTGAGTCAGCTCTCAATGTCACATAACTTTAATTTCTTCTGTCTCTTACTGCATTCTCAGTAAATAGCTTGAGCCTTCTTAGATCTTTTCTTTTCTGAGCCGTCTTAAAATAATTAATTCATATGATATTAACTGCTTTAATGGTATTTATTCACATGTTATTACCCTACTTGAATTATATTTTCAACATATTAGAATAATATATATAATGGTTGATAACATATATGACTTAGACAAATTCTAAGTATTACATGAATTGTTACAACCAAGACTGTCACACCTTTGGTGAGAAAAGTGGTTACACCTCTAGTCTTCCGGAACTATATAGTGAAAGTTTAGCCTAGTTTTTTTTTTTTTTTTTTTTGGATACAATTTATTCAAATTTATTATACAAGATGATTTTGTAATAACCTTTTATATATTTATTAATTAGACTTCCTAGTTAATATTTTTGTATATAGGATAATAATTATTTGGTGGTGTGCTAGATTGCAAAGGGGTATTAATATTTTCTAGACATAACTGTACACAAAATAATAGAAAACTATTTCTGCAAATCTCATATAACTCTTTACGGAAACAAAGGTTGTTTTCTATTTTTTAATAAGTCCTCCAAGGGTAGAGAAGAAAAAGAGTATACCAAATACTCTTATTTAGAGAAAAACTGATTATATTTATTTCAATTTATAAACTGTTTCAAGAAGATATACTTATACAGTAGTACATCATACAGAGTCTAAGTTAATATAGTTCACTTTTAACTGTCAAAATATTACAGCTATCTAGAAATATACTTGCTAGTAGTGATTGGGATTTCCTTTGTCATACAGTTATATTATAATATTTCTTTTGGATATTCTTTCTTTAGTTATATAGTTGCTGCAGAATATTTCTTATATTATTATTGTGATTTTCCTTTGGTTATGCAGATAGCTCAGCATGACTCATACCTGTAAATGAGTTATAAGATTTGGTTAGATTTCTTTTATTTCTATAAGGAGTAGTGTATTCTGTTTCTTTTATTCTTCATATAACTTATTATTTCCCTCTTAAACTTATATAATACTTGAAAATATAATATCTTTTATTCTCTTCTGAAACTTGAACCCATAACTTTAGCCCTGATCTGATATTACACATACCTGAACCTGATCTTAGGATATTGTTATATCCTTTCTAATTATTTTACCTGAGAACCTTATCTCTAACTTAAGTAACCTTTATTACTTAAGCCTAACCTGTCCTGGACGCTAGTTGTATACCTTAAACTATCTGTACCTATCTATACTCTATGATAATCTCACTAGTCAATCCAAATAGAGTTTCATTTATATTATAGATATTCTGTAACTTGTATTTTCATACCTCAGTAGGTAAATCCCTCAAGCCTAACTAATTATCACCCTGAGGTTCTTAGTTTCTCTAATTAAACATTCATGCCAGCATCTCTTCACAAAGTTCTATTGTTTACCTACTGACTTTATTTATTATATGATATAAGCTAATTTAAGATGATTATAGAAAACTCTAAAACCAATTATTTGTAAACCTACAAAGGTTTTCCTTACCTCTAGAATATATTTCTTTGTATAGTACTTTACTAACTTACTCAAACTATTCTCTCTAGACTGTCTTTCTAATACTCTCAACTGATGAAACTTATTATATGGTACTTTCTCCAACTCTTACTACCTGCATGGTAGCTCTCCACTTAATAGATATCTCTCTTTCTTCCTAGCTTCTCTATATGTCACCTCCTGCTACTTCTTCTTCTAGCATGAGACATTCCTACTAGATATTCTAAAGTAATGTACAACTTTATAATTGGTAGTGTAATGGGGTATAGACAGGTCCAGATAGTCTAAGGTATACATTCAGAGTTCAGGACTTGGACAAGATAGGCTAAATTAATGAAGGTTACTTTTTTTCAGGACAAGGTATTAGGTAAAACTTATTAGTTGAAACTCAATCATCTCACCATTTTGATTCATGTATTAGGATTTGCAATATTATTATAAGGTAGTCAAAAAAAAAAACTTGAAGATAAAAAATCCACTCCTGTAAATTTTACTTGGCAACAAGAATTCAAAAAAAAAAAAATGTAAAATTATAGAATTACGTATATAACTAAATAGTATTATGCAAGAGAGAATGAAAATAAGATCAAATAAGTGGTAAAAAGTATAGAGTAAGAGAGCATCATAGATGTATAAACCAAATATGAAGTACTATTAACTGTTTCAACTTTTTTTCTTTTTTTTCCATTGTTATAAGGTCAACTCCATATTTAGTTCTCAAAATAGCTCAAGTTCTAATTTCTTCCTATTGAATGGTAAGTTATAACAATAAGAACTGATAGTTGTTATGAGACTTGTTGAGCTAAATAGGTAAAGACAAAGTTACTAATATATATATATATTAGGTAAATGAATAGAATTGAATATATTAGTAGTAGTAAACTTACTTCAGAGATACTCATGATGCAGAATAAATAGAACTATAGTTGAGATGAGACATTATTAAACATGCAAGTACTACTGTAATTAATGAAGGGGGTAATATCAAAGAAGAGCTAATATAAAGTTCTACCTCCTTATGAGAATATTAACTTCTTAGATTTGACTTATATTAAAAACAATATATTGATATTAGAATCTAGTTATTAGAAGTATCAATATAAGAGAGAGGTTGCTTGAGGAACAGTAATTAGATGAGCTTAATTCAAGTTGCTTAAATATTACTAAAAGAAAGTAACCACATATGCCAATTTATTCTTATTAAATCTACAAAAATTAAAGTTATAAAAAATTTATTTAAAAGAGGATTTTCATTTCTCTGATGATAGTTATTTAATTGGGATACTCATATTAGGTGCATTTCCCCAATCACATCCATCAGTAAGAAATGTCTCCTGAAGTCTAGTTTGCATTGGGATCTTTACATGCATCCTATACATCTAGAGTATGTTCTCTGATATCTGGTAGGGTCAAATTTTGTAATATGAAAAAAAAACAAAAATATGTTATTTTAACAAAAAGAGACTAGCTTTTTATATATCTAGTTAAATTATAGGCCTTTCCTATCAAGAGCTTTCTGTCTATTTTTAATAATCAAACCTCTATTTTGAAAAATCAAGTATACCACTTTAGATCCCTGTAAGTGCACTAAATAATACCTTATTTCGGAAGCCAGTAAGTGCAAATAGTTTAAAACTTACAAGTAAATTCATGTGTAAAGATTTCCTATTTGAGTAATGAGATACATGGAATACACTCCAGATAGATTCCGGATGATATATACTATAAACTCTCATTCCAGATGCAAGGTAAATTTTTTTGCTGATGCCTTTATAAAGCATTTCTTGTCAGAAAAGATATAATAATATCCTAAGGTCAGGTTCAGGTACATATAGCATCAAGTCAGTATTAGGGTTTATGGGTTCAGGTTTTGGAAGAAAATAAAAGATATTATATTCTCAAGTATGATATAGGTTTAGGAGCAAAATACCAGATTATGTGAAGAATAAAAAAACTAGGAACACATCCCTCCTTATATAAATAAAAGAAATCCATTCTATAGCAACCAAACCATATGACTCATTCAAAGGACATTTTGGTATAACCATAACAGGTGAGTATTCAGGTCTTCAAGTTGGTAGGACTGAAAGGTATGCATCTTCCATGCTACTAAAATAATATACACAACTTATAGATAATTATACAGGACTAATATAGATTTTCAGGAGCTTTAGAGCTTTTCTGAAGGATTCCAGTGAGTGGTTTCTTCTTTAGCCCTCTTTTTTTCTTTACTCCTGTATAAACTCTCTCTACTGGAAGTAATAGAAGTATAAGTTGAACTTTTATTCTCACATATTTTTTTTGTCTTGTCTGGATGATATTATTAACTATAAAAAAAATGGAGATTAGAATCAACTAAAATAGTATAGAGTAAAGTAAAATAGCACTAGGTTTGGTAGAGTAGGAAATAGAATTAGTATAAAGTAGGATAAATAATGGAAACTTCTAAACCTTATAGTTCAGTAATGGCTAGTTACAAACTCACAAACAACTATTATCTTTTTGTTTACAATATGGCTCGTCGTCAAGTTTGGCATTAAGTCAAACTGAGTGACGTAGTTTGAAACTGCTATATTTCTATCTAAGACATTTTTTTCACCTGTTTTTCACTGATTTGCCTTAAACCAACCTCATTGCACGCAGTTCGATTATTTGAGTTTTTACGGTACCAGCTTATACGAAGTCCCGCCACTAGGTAAACTTCTAAACCTGACAATTCGACACTCTCCTTTCTAGCATCCGGTCAATACTAATGCTAGCTGCCAAAACTTAGTGAGATGTAGCGAAATTCAGCACTATTGGCACTGCAAGGAATACTTCTGACAGTCTCAGTCTATACGATACTGATACTAACCTATATTACTTAACTAGACCCTCCATCCCCTCTACCAAATATTCAGGAATTTGTCATTATGATTTAAATAATTATTGTCAGTGATTAAAAAGCAGTAGGGGTAGGATTCAAGTTAACCCTCAGTCAATCCACCAACAAGGCCAAACTAAAAAAGAATAATAATAAAAAGCCCCTGAAGGTTCCAGATCTCCACAAGAGTTCATTTCTCTACTTTTGAAACCCTCTATAACATAAGTTTGTCTCCTTTTGGTTCAGCACGTGTATGGCTTGGACCTACACCCTACCTTCTCTCAACTTGAGTTCACCTCAACAATTCTCATTCACATCACACAACCACCAACGCAAGCCAACCCATACTATACTAATTAAACCTCCTTGAAGAGCAGAACACATATTATCCTACCCCCCCCCCCCCAGACCGCATTCACAAGGCCTCACTGGCGCAATCAACCAATGACTCTTCAGGAAGAGGAATTAAGGCCTCCCAACCTTATGGCATAGATTAAGCGTTTAGAGCAAACACAGAAATTACCGGTAGAAAAGAAAAAAACACGCTATACTTGCCTTCACGTGAGGAAGAGGGAGGCCTAAGTTGCCTGGTAGGGTTACATGGTACCCACCAAGATTGGTTGCATTATCTTTACTGATATCACAAGAATTGCATGTCACAAGAATTGCGCGCAGAGCACTGTAGTACATTTGAGTGACATTTGACGCGTGCAGTGATCTTGGTTTAATAACATGCTTCTAGTGATTTCAAATTTTGTTTTGGGACATCATACTGCAGTTATAATTTGGTTGTGGCTGTGGTTTTTATAACTTGATTAACTTGATTAACCTGAGGTTAAAATTTTGGATGCTATTTGCTTACCATAGCTTGATTCCAACGAGTTTGCTTACTGTATTTCGGCAAAAGATTTCTCCTTCCTGCCTTAATTAGATCTTGGAGGTCTGAATAAATCGTTTTTCTAAACCATACTGGATCTCAAATCAAGATTTACTTTAGGGGCGCTAAATGCCCGGGATATTCTCCTCTAACAAAAGTTATTAGGGCTTAAAAATTTAATCATATAAAAAAAACTATCAAACCCCAAGTCTGTATTTACGCCTGAATAGAAATGGATCATCCAGGTACACCGGCTGATACATATTATCTTCTCCAAAACCATTGGATCATGTATATACTTCAAGTTTGAATTCCGCGCGGTATCTCAATAGAAAAAAGTAAGGAAAAACGAAAAAGGTATGAGAGGCAACTAAATCACAAGCGCGCCATAGGCAGTACAACCTTGACTTTAATTAAATCGATCAAGTCTCAATCAAGTTTTCTTCTTGGTGCGGCTGCTTGGGAGCACCCTCCCCGGAGTTATCCCTTGTATCCTTGTTGCTTTCTCTCGCCTTGCCTTTACCTTTCCTATCGGTGGCACTTCGCTGGTAGTATTCGTTAATAATCTTAGCAGGGATTCTGTTAAGAAGCTCTTTGGGGTAAATTCGTAGTAAACTCCAAGCAAGATCCAAACTTTCAAAGATAGTTCTAGATTCGTAAGCGCCTTGCGCGATAAAGCTTCTTTCAAACTTCTCCAAAAATTCGAGAGAAAGTTTGTCTTCGGCTGAAAGAGCTTCCTCTCCGACGACGGCTTTCATTGCTGCCGCATCACGTCCAATAGCATATTTGGCGTACAGTTGGTTGGAAACGTCACCGTGATCCTTGCGAGTCATACCCTCACCAATGGCAGATTTCATGAGACGCGATAGAGAAGGTAGAACGTTGATAGGAGGGTATATGCCACGATTGTAGAGTTGTCGATCTACGAAGATTTGACCTTCAGTAATGTATCCAGTCAAATCAGGAATTGGGTGAGTGATATCTAGTGATGATTAGCAACTGATTCAGAGAAGGAAATGGGGAGTATTTCCAACCATCGTTAGGCATTGTAAGAATAGGAATTTGGGTAATTGATCCATTCCTTCCTTCCACACGTCCGGCACGCTCGTAGATGGTAGACAAATCCGTGTACATGTAACCTGGGTATCCACGACGACCTGGCACTTCCTCGCGAGCTGCAGAAACCTCACGGAGGGCGTCACAATAAGCTGAAAGATCAGTGAGAATAACCAAGACGTGCTTCTCCAATTGGTAGGCAAAGTATTCTGCCGTAGTCAAGGCCAATCTAGGGGTAATGATACGCTCAATCCTGTTGAAATATCAGCCCCACTCGTGTTATTTCTCTGTACTCGGTAGCATACGTTGGATCATTTGCCAAATTCAAGAAAAGTGTGACCCTCTCCAATGAGCCGTTCTCCTCGAAATCACGGGTGAAGAACCGACTGGTCTCCAAGTTGACACCCATAGCGGCAAAAACGATGGAGAAATTCTCTTCGTGATCGTCGTGAATACCCTTACTAGGCCCTTTGACCAAACCAGCTTGACGGCAAATCTGCGCAGCAATCTCATTGTGTGGAAGACCGGCGGCTGAGAAGATGGGGATTTTTTGACCACGAGCTGAGAGCATATGTTAGCTTTATTATCCCCAGATGCCTATGCTGCAAACACGATTGACTTGCCTACAGAGTTCATGGTATCAATAGCACTAATACCAGTGGATATCATTTCTTCGGGGTACACGCGTGAGTAGGGGTTGATGGGAGACCCGTTGATGTCCAAATAATCCTCCGCAAAGACCTTAGGTCCCTTATCGATGGCTCTACCGGATCCATCAAAGATACGGCCTAACATATCCTCCGACACTGGGATCTTAAGATTTTGGCCGGTAAACTCTACGGTCGTCTTACGGACATCAACGCCCGTAGTTCCCTCGAAAACCTATCGAGGAGGTAGTTTGTTAGTAAGCTACGTCAATCGCGTTTTATATTTTGGGGAATGCAAACCTGGACGACGGCTCTGCTACCACGAACTTCCAGGACTTGACCGGCACGTTTAGTCCCATCAGGGAGGGTAAGGTTAACAATCTAGTTTAGAGCGGTATCAGTGATGGGTTCCTCATATCCAGTGATATCAAAGAGCATACCTCATTATAACGTGGAAATTTGACGTGATCTTGAGAAGAATCCAGGTTAGCGAGCCATGGTAAATAAGAAAGAAAGTACAGATTAGAGCAAAGCTTCATAGCTTTTGTTACAAGCTGAGGCTTTATTGCGATATCATAGAAGTCCTTGATGCAGGAGATTGGGCGACAATACCTAGAATAACCAATGGCCCATTGACACCAGCAACAGTATTGTAATTGATTCTTGGGTGTACCTAAACAATTTATCAATTAAAATTGTAATAAACCCCCGAAAGTGGATAAACTCACCCCGTAGTTCCTTGTTACAGCAGCTGCGTTGATAGCAAAAGCCTATACAATAAGCTCCAAATCCCAACCTTTAACAGCAAAATGCGGGGAGCAAACCTCTTGGGCAGATATTCTAGGATCGTCAACACCGGGAGCCATTCTCCAGGTGTGTTCGGGTTGTAGGAGTTCGGGATGAATCAGATGGAACAAACTGAGGGGTGAGATGTGATGACGAGTTGAGTTCAAGCGGTCCAAGAAGCAGGCCAAAGCAATGGAACCCCCGCCGTTATCACGTGAAGGTGCTTGTGGCTTTATGATGACTAAGTGACTGCAACGATGGACGCCACAACTAGATTCAATCGATCAGGCCCACCGCAGCGTGGCCTCTGGCATCTTCCGCCTTTTTTTTTTGTTGGAGGAGCTGAAACCTGTGGGGCAACAAAGATTTTATGGTACCGCACTGGATATGTAAAGCCTCCAATCACCTGTGAGCCTCAGCAGACAAGAACACTGTAGCAATGGACACCGGTATGTGAAGTCCCCAATCGCCTCTGAACCTCAGTAAATAAGAACAGTGTACTAGTACGGTAGTAATCAGTAAGTTTTGAGGTTCATAGCCCGACATGACTTTCTAATTTAGTACAATACCATAGATTGAGTTCACTAACATACTAATTAAATATGCTCATAAGAGTCATGGTGGCTTGAGCAGTCCACTCCTCCACTATCGTCGTCAAATGACACACTTCTGTGACAGTTGACGGACCCTAACCCAATAGTCTAACTACCGGTAGTGCTTTTCAACTAACTTTCCTCCCTCCTCTCCACAACCCACAATTCTTTTCTTCTACATCAAACCGCTCCAACCGCAGGCTACAGAAATACCCTCGCGATAAATTTTTGCCTTTGCTCCTCCTCATCACCGCCATTGTTTTCAGAGAAATATGTCGTCAGGAACTGACACTTTGGTACCCACCCAAACCCAAAACCCGCCTGATGGTCCCCGAGGAGGCTACAGGAGACGAAATAGAGGACACAGAGGGGGTAGGGGCGGTCGTAGCAGTGAGAATAGGGTCGACAATACGTCAAACGGTGAATCTCGTGGTGGTAGAAAGGGAGGATGGAGGAATGGAAGAACTGGACGTCAGCCTCCTCAGGAATCAGATCAACTAGTTGACAGACAAACTCAAATGGATCTTATTCGGGCTTCAATGACGGCCAGAGGTGAGGTTAGGCCGGACGCGGACGATGCTGCTTCAGACCCTGATTCCTCAGTTTGCTTCATTTGTGCGGACCCGGTGCGGTTCTCCTCCATTGCGCCATGTAACCATGTTACATGCCACATATGTGCACTTCGTATGAGGGCGTTATATAAGAACAAAGCCTGTGCTCATTGTAGAGTAAGTGTTCAATGTTCATATTCTGCTAGATTTCCCTTGGTCTAATATCTCTGTAGACCGAATCGGAATGGGTCATATTCTCCAACACTGATAGCAAAAGGTTCGAGGAATTCGAAGACGAAGAAATCGTGAATAAGAACGACGCACTGGGAGTGAAATTTGAGAACGAAGCTATTCTAGACGAGACAACATTGCTATTGCGTTACAATTGCCCCGATTCCAACTGTGACCGTGCCTGCCTAGGATGGCCAGACCTCCACTATCACGTCAAGAGTGCACATAACCGTGTTTTATGGTACATCAAATCCTCAATTCTCCATTAGATGGATACTGACAAACCAGTGACCTTTGCTCCCGGAATAAGAAAGTTTTCACGCACGAACATACACTTTTCACCCCACAAGAGCTCCGCAAGCATGAACGTGTAGGGGACGACCAGCCCGGCAGTGAGAACCAAAGTGGTTTCAAGGGTCATCCGGAGTGCGACTTTTGTCGTCAGCGTTTCTACTCCTCGGACGAACTCTATGTACATTGTAGGGAGAAACACGAACGTTGCTTTCTCTGTGATCGCACCAATCCCGGTGCCCAGCAGCAGTACTACGTCAATTACGATTCTTTGGCGGTTCACTTCCGTGACGATCATTTTATGTGTGGGGAGCAAGAGTGTTTGGATAAAAAGTTCGTTGTGTTTGATAGTGAGATGGACTTAAAAGCTCACCAACTCGAGGTCCACCCCAGCGTATTATCTAAAGGCGCACTACGGGATGCGAGGAGAATAGATATTAGAACACTAGACCATGGGTCATACCTCAGCCAAAATCGCCGAGGCGGCAGCGGCGGGGGCGGTCGTGGCCGCGGTAGGATGGAAGTTGAAGAGCCAACCCGGACAGAGCAGCAAATGAGCAGAGCGGAATTAGCATATCACAGGACCCTCGCGGTTCAGAGTGCTCAATCCACCACTATGAGAACATTCGGTGGACAATTGACCGAACCACCACCACCACCACCTGTGATTAGGCCTTCTGCACAAGCAACTGCGAGAGCTGCGGTACAGCCACCTGTAAGCATCACTCGACCTTCCGCGCAGGCTGTTGGAATGAGCGTGCCCACACCACCGCCTAGACCACCGCCTCGGCCGGCCGATACCTCCCCTGCGGAGGTTGCGTTCCCGCCATTGGCCGCTCCCCCGAGAACGCAGGCGGAACCCTCCCCCAGCATGAATGGATCCATAACAGAAGATAATCGGAGGATGTAAGCTCACTCTTCCTTCATCCTTGAAACTCATAACTAATGAAATATGCCCAGTCGCCACTCTGCAGTAATAGACCGTGCAAACACCATGCTCCGCTACAACCAGTCCAAGCTCGACTCTTTCAAAGGCCATGTCAGTTCCTACCGCCAGGGCAAAGTCTCCGCAAGACAACTCGTCGAATTGGTATCTACACCCCCTATACCCCCGCATTTATATCAACGACTAACGCAACGAACGAAAAATAGCTCTGGTCTCTCTTCGACGTCAAAGCCCCAGACCTAGGAAAACTAATCAAAGAACTAGCAGACCTCTTCGAAGATGAAGAAAGGAAGCAAGGTCTACTAAAAGCATGGAATAACTGGAAAGCAATTGTATATAAACCCTTCCCTTTAACCCCTTCCTTCCTTCTATAAGCTAACATGAAAGCAGAACGAAGACTACCCCCCCTTCGCCGGTGCCTCTTCCTCCAGCGCCTCCTCCTCAGGACCAACCCAAGCTTCCTCCTCCCGCGTCTTGAAGCTGAAATCATCAACCTCCCATTCAGCACGTAGCACCACCGCCCGCCAAGGTGCCTGGGGCTCCGCCGCTGCAACTCCTCCCCCTCCCCCTCCTCCCCCTTCTCTCCCTCCATCACAATCCCAGTCCCAAACTACCTCTCGTGCCCCACCTCTCCATATGAACCGCTCTGGACCAGGCGCACACGCGCCAACACCATGGGTCGCCTCCTCTTCCTCCTCCTCATCATCCAACTCCACCCTCCCCGTGACCAGAAGAGAAGACTTCCCATCCTTGCCAACCAAACCACCCCCACCACCTGGTTGGGGGCCTATCAAGCGGCGAGAACATGGTGCTCCGGCACCCGCTGTTGATCCTTGGGGTAGAAGCGGCTCTGGATCCGTGGGTGTTAGTGATGTAGGGGGGAATCTTACCAGTGGTGATCCCGGGAATGGAAATGGAGGTGGAGGGCGGAAGAAGAAGGGAAAGCAGAAGGAGATGCTTTTCAGGGTTGGGTTGTAATGGATGGATTTCCAAAGGGATTTTTTATAATTTCGCCGTATTATTAAGTTATTCACGGAGTTGTATTGGTTGGTTGGTTGGGCGTGGATGTAGTTATGGAAAAGCGTGCTAGGTGGGCGGACGGACGGATTGGTAGTTTATCAGCTATTTATTTTATTTTATTTTTGTTTGTTCTACCGTAGCTAGTAGCTACTTAGTTACTAGGTAATTTACTAGCCACTTCTTCAGATATCCAATAAGTTATGCAATTCCACAATCTTCCTCTTCATGCCAAATAAGAAAAACGCAGCAAACTAAACAAAAAAAGAATAAGACTCCAAACCCGAATTGGATGACAGTGATTGATGATCATCATGATGATATAACGGCTGTAATAGCGCCCAAAAAGAAATATAAAAAGTTATCATGAACAAAAAAAAATGAAAAAACTCAAGAGAGATAAATCCATCCATCCAAAACATTTTTTTTTTTTCCTTTCCAAAACGACGTTCCTGTTAATTAAACCCACTACTGTATAATAATTCGATTATAAAAGGAAAAAAAACTCCATCTCTGCGTAAGATCAGCACCTCAGCGGGAGTAAATGCTGCACAAGCGCTGACTGTCTGCATAAAGGACATTCGGGCTGTTCCAGTGATTAGCACAATGCCACCGGTAATCATTAGAGGGAGGGGGCGGGTTGTATGAATGAATACCTTACTACGACACCACTCACTAATGCAGCCCCAACAAAACACGTGCCCACAACCCGTTGCCGTCGGATCCTTCATATTCTCCAGACAAAGTGTACACTTCCTGCCCGAATCCCCGCTCATGAACCTCATGACCTTCTCATCTTCGAGGTCATACTTCGGCCGATTCCGAGCTGTATCAGAAGCGTGTGTATCAGGGTTCGTCGCGAATCCCCCAGACAGTCCATTCGTGAGCAGGTTTACGTTCTCCTCCTCTGGGGTGATGGCGGAGGAGTGAGAGAATGTGGAGGAGACGTGGAAGTAGCCCTGCGTGACTAATTGCGCCAATAGGAGGAGTCCGAGTACCTCATATCCGACCCGTTGTTCATGGGGGAGGAGCCGTTTCGTGAAGATGTAGCGGAGGCCCCAGAGACGCTTTGATAGGTGGTAGTAGGCGCCCGTGAAGTAGAAGAGGCCCAAGTGCACGGCCAGGAGGTTCTCGCTGGAAGTTAGAGTGTCGAGGTTTTCTAGGAGGTAGGTTTTCATACGGGTGGTGTAGGTAGATGGTTTTAGGTCTGATTGCTGGGCAGAGAGTGAGGATTGAAGCTTCTGACGTAATCGCGAGCGGAAGCGTGGTAGGGACTTTGTTATGAAGTAGGGAACCAGAATGGTGGTAAGGATGAAACCTAGACGACGTCGTAGCGCGGGTAATTTTAAGGTCGAGGACTCGACGTGTAGGATGTCGCAGTACTCCTCGCCGAGGGTACGGGCATTACGGAGTGTTGTAAGGGAGAGGTAGAGTAGGTCAGCAAATGTCTTCGCCTCGAGACTGTACTTGTGTAGGATGCGAGCTCCTATTTGTTGGCGAGGGTTAGTTGTGCTCTTCGGATTCGATTCGATTTGGTGGGAAACGAATTAGGGCAGGAGAAACAAATGGACGGTTACCATATATTTTGCGGAGAATTGTTGACAGTTGCTCCAGGAGAACGCCTTGGTAGTAGGCATCTTTTTGGTTCGATCGGACTGGGAATTTCTCGTTAGTATTTTACTAGATCTACGGAACAAATTGATTGGGTCGAGTGAGTTATTACTTATGTCTGGAGCAGCAGCAAACGGGTAGTGGAAGCCGGACGGCGAAGTTGTTGACGATGATGGTGCTGGTGGTGAGGGAGGTAGTGATGTTTTTGACGATGCTGCTACCGGTGAAGGGCCATGTGTGGCGATTGTTGTTGACAATGCAGTTGAAGAAGGGGGTTCAGATGCCATGGGAAAGAGGCGCTCGATGTTTGTTGTTGGAGGAGAGAGTAGAATGCCAGAACGTGAAGGGTGAAATGTATGCTGTCCGTAAGTTGGGCCAGCCGCGTCTGACCTCGGCTTCTTCAAAATCACCAACAACTCTGTGCAAGTGTTTGGTTGCTGGGCCTCGAGTTATCTCTTCATTATCTTATCAGATCATCACAAGCGAAAACTGCCAAGCTGTCGGTCTATGCGGCTCTGCGGCAAGGGCAACGGCTACCAGAGAATCTTAGTTGTGGAGGGGATAGCTTTTAGATTTAGCTTCTTGAAAGATGCTACAGCTTTAACAACATCTACTAGTAATCAGTGATTCATGAACATGTTTAGCAATCTTGGTTATTTAGTTTGATGATTTCCCGAGATTTCATTGTATCAACTACTACCATATCAATCTAGATCTCATTAATCGTTCAAAGTTATTCCTCTCAATCGTACAGTACCTTAGTCCTTATTCGAGCCACGTTGAATGCCCCTCTGGAGGTTTGAGTAGCAATGACACAAAACCCAGCAACAGCAGATTGAGATTCTCTTTACTACAACTGGGATGCGCGCTATCGAGGGCCCTACCGGTTCTCTTGCATACCCCTCCTTTCGGTCCTGCATAATATTAGTTCCCTTCATTACATTATCTCTCTATTTGTGCATAAATTTAGAATTGAGCTAAAGAGAAAACCAAACTTGTATTGGCATTCTTCTAAGACATCTTTTGCCTTGCACACACTCACACCCCGCGGATTATCATACATTATCACTCGTCAACTTTCTCTGGGGGTGAATTTATGACTCCACCCATGATCCCACAAGATATCACTCGCGAAATGGCCCCCCAAGGCCCTTGGATCTTCTAAAATAATTAGTACACGAGCCATATCATGCCTACCCGAGTGGCAATTCCCAACTTCCTCGTTAGCCAACTCTACAAGGAAGGTGGCCACCAGCAAGATAGCCCGATATCCCCAGCACCAATGAAGCCTTCCAAAAGCTGTTGTTTCTGCTATCTTTTACGTCAAAGTTCGCCTCCCCAATGAGAACCGCATCTAGAAGCTTTGCAGTTGCTGAGTAGCCTAAAGCCTTCGGAGCTTCGGAGTTTACAAGTTACTGGCATGAAGAACCAGAACATTTGAGTTCGAATTTAGTATGAGCGTTCAGATACGCACAGACAATTTGCCATACAAATTTTTAATCCCTGTGTTTAGGTTTTTCGTGCCAGTAACTTGTAAAAACAAAAATGCTAGGAACAGAGACATGGGGTTTAGATTGCCACGTGGGCGTGAGATGATCTACAGAAGCAACAGCTGAAAAGTGACGGCAGGTGTTAAATTTCTTCTTTCTTTCCTTTTTCTGTGCAAGGGTAGTGGTGGAGGTTGTGGGTAATAAAGTTTAGGAATGTGAAGATGGGATGAACTGCTGTGAACGGTCTTCCTCTTTCTGCATGTCAATGTTTTATTTATGGCGAGATTCATGGACCTCGGTATCAGATTGTCTCAGCTAGGCTGTGTCAGACTTGTGCGCGGTTTGATTTCCCAACATTCTGCTCGAAACGAAGTTTGAAGGTACAAAACCTATCGCTCTAGTTAGTAAACTCCCATATCATGTAGGAATGGACACAAGCTCTGATGGGGATTAAAGCTCTACCTCAATACCTGTATTTTTCCAATTTACTTTATCTTTAATTCTGTTCGTTTCTTACTGGAGTAGTGCACGAACATATTAGGAAACACTCGATCATTTTTGAACTTGTTCAATGATGATATCTTGAGCCCCTGAAATAAATGGGATAAGTTAATACCACGTTCCATAGAACAGTGCGTCACACTCAGAGAGCAACATTTCAAAATACTTTAGTATCACGACCCTGGTAGCGCAGACTGATGTACTGAGCGGTGGGGGCGGCATTCCGGGAAGGTGATATACTCTCATGACTTCCCCAAGAGCAGTTTCTAGCTATTGCTGCAGTATGTATGCATGCATGTGCGACTCGTGAGAAGTCTCTTCAAGAGTTAGGGGGGGAGCCACGGGCACCTACAACACCGTACCGTGTATCCAGTTCCACTGATGTTGGTTGTTGGAGGGGGGGGGAGTGGAGTAGGTCTTGAGTCAGCTCATATATGGTCGGTTGGAGCTATATATTTTGTCATTTTTAGTATTATTTTCTAAGGTATGGATAGCTGTGGTGTGTTGCCGAAGTTTCCATGAAATGATAGATATAACCCAGGACAAAAGCTTGTATTCTTTGTTTTTTTTCACTTGTGCTTTGCTTTTCGGTTTGTAGTTGGATTCAAGATCTCCCGTGCTTTTTGAGCCTTTGTAAAGACATAAATATCTTTTTTTTTGCTATTGCTTGTGCAAATATCAAGGGAGTTATTGCTGACGGATTTTGTCGAGTGATGGATTGTGAGCGGAAATTTTAAGGGGAACTGGGATATTCCGGGTGCATTGCATGGGGTTTGGTTTTTGGAGCTCAGCTGGGATTTCGCTATGATAGGTTTTTGTATAATAATAATAAGAAAACCATATGATATATCGAACGGCACATGGGCTCTACCTTATCTTACCCATTCACAAAAGATCGCTGAAAATGCTCCAGAAGCCGATAAGATACGGTAGTCGTGATAGGAGCACGGTACCGGTATGGACACTATCATATCATAAGACAACGATGATCGCTTGCGCATATTGAGTCGGTAGGAGAATCACTGTAAAAATGGGCCCCAATCCGGTAATATCCTCTCAGACTGTCTTACTCGTACATCCTCTGCACTCTTTCCCACGCCATTATTCCATCCACAGATCAAGCCGCAGAGAAAAAGAAAGCGCTGGCATACAAAAGTAGGACTCTCCAGCCGATCTTGAAAACCCATTCGATGATTTTACTATCCCCATCTTAAAGAGCACCGAGCCCACTTTACTGTCATACCCTATGATATGCGCTCACTTGCTTGCTGGCAGCTGGGTAGTAGGATAAGTGTTAGTCTGTTGTATGATATGATAGCTGGTAGTTCAGCCAGCCAGCCAGCCAGCTTGCCTGCAACCGCTCGCAGTCTGTTGAAGTAGCGGTTGCAACTAGTTTCTAGCCAATCAGCTTCAACCCAATTAACTTTTCCTGACAACCACCCAGATCTAATCTAATCAATCTAATCACCCTCTCTCAAACAAGAAAAAAACAAGCACAAAGACAGTCCTGGAAGCGCACTTTGCGGTTAGAACCGGCTGTTTTAGTTGATGAACCTGAAATCATTTTGAATTTTTCTATGACTTTCTGTTTACACCCATTCATCTATAGGGGATTTCCAAAGGGTCTGCTTGGCTTGTTAACGTTCAATTGCCTAACCTCCGTGTTGGGATAGCTTTGCGGTACGATGAAATCATAGGGAACCGGTGAGCTGAGTGTTGTGCGAATCGGATGTTGTGAATTTAGGGAATTTATTACTTTTTTTTTTGCAGGAAAAAAGCCGGGGGGCTCTTACTTAATGTGACGATAATCCAAGACCTTTGTCTGATAAAGTTGAGGTCGGCATCAGCATTCTTCCTCTCACCCCCAACCTACACCCTCTCCCCCCCCTTCCCTCTTTCATAATTTTTAGTTTCTTCTTGCCTGCCAGAGCTTTTTCCCACCACGATAAATTTACACTTATTTTTTTACGGCAGTTTCTGATCCCTCGTTTAGGTTTGCTGCTTGCTGAGATGGGGGTGGATATGATGTTTTCTATGGACAACGGTGGGGAACAATGCCATGTGGATACTAGAAAGTTTGGAGATGAGGACGAAGGGCTTGACCATACCCTCACGGATCAACGTGAGTTACAGGTGAGCTTCGATTTTATTTTTCCTTCTATTCCTTCGTTTTTTCTTGTACACTACATGAGGGTGAACTTTCTTCTTGCCTTCATTGCCGTCCATTCATTCATCCACACAAGCAACTTGATCACCACTCTGTTCCCAATACCACCTACCCATTGTTTAGCATAGATGTGGCCAGAAACTAAAGCTCGGCGGATGATCGAACAGGAAACTGTCGCAGCAGCTTATCGCCGTATGTCTCGGAACGAACTCTGTCTTCTCCTCACGCTCCGCTCCCTTCCAACTTGCGGCGAAACTATCGAGCTCGCATTTAGACTAGCTGTGCACGAGCTATCCCACCGCACTGACCTCTCTCTGCCACGACATCATACTTCCCGCTTTACACCCCCTCTCTCAGCTTCATCCTCCTTCTCCGAACACCCAAACCAGATTAACAACAGTGATAACAGTAGTAATGGAGATCACGACGTTGATATGGATGCTCACGAGCCGGACAATATCTCGCTGTACATTGACACACCTTCCCCGCGGAATGTTAACCTTCCGGTACTACCGCCGGAGCTGTGGGCAGATATATTTGAGACATTGAACGATTGGGAGCTGTCTACTGCGTTGGGAGTTCGTACGAAGCTTCGGCGTAGTGCTGATTGGGCTATGAATGGAACAAGATTGGATTATGCAATTCTCTCTGGGTCGGTGGAATACGTCACTAACTTTTTAAAACTCCATCCGGGGGAGAAATTTACAAAGTTTGGGGCAAAAGCGATGCTGCGATTCGCATACACTGATCTCCTTACCTTCTTCTGGACAAACTACCGCCACGACTTTCTGAGGGTTTACTCCGAGCCGTCCCTTAAGATTCCCACTCTCGCATCCCATTACGGCCAGTCAAAGGTTCTCACATGGTGGCTCGAAGCTTCATCCCCTGACCTCCCTAACCCATTCCCGAGAGAATATGACGAGGAGCCCCTCAACGACGCATCAAGAGAAGGTCACATCCATATTCTTCAATGGTGGAAGTCTTCCGGTCTTCCCCTCCGCTACGGTCTAGTAATGGATGTCGCCTCTTCGTTTGGCCACCTAGCTGTCCTGGAATGGTGGAAGAACAGCGGTCTCACCCTAAACTACCTTCACGCGCTCAAGGGAGCTTCCTACCGCGGTGAAGTCGAAGTCCTTGAATGGTGGAAGAAGAGCGGCCTCAGATTAGTCTACGATAAGGAGGTCCTTGTCGAAGCTACAAAGTTCAACCGTCCCGATGTCCTCCAATGGTGGAGCAGTTCCGGTCTCAGAGTCGAATACTGCATATGCGATATCGAGGCTGCGCTTGAAGACGCTATTGGTGGTGGAAAGGAAGCGAGGGATTGGTGGCTGGGAAGAGGGTTTAGATTTGATGTTCCGGTTACGGAGTGGATGGAACATAAGAGGCTTTAAATTAATTGATCAGTTCATTACTGCCTTGTTTTTTGTTTTTTTTGCAGGCTTCCTTCTATTCCTTTTTTTTCTAACTTTTTTTCTTCTCTTTTCTCTCTTATGTTTTGCTTGGAGAATGGATCGGAAGGAGGGGCGTTTCGGATTAGCTTTCTTTTCGCATCTTTTTTTTACTGAACATTTTTTGGTGATGGTGGTAAAACAAAAACGTTCGCTTTGTAGGATAGGGTTTACGTTGCGGTACATCACCATTTTTGTGTCTTTTTTCTTTCTTTGCAGGATTGAGGGTGTTGGCACTAGTGACTGGCTGACTGGCTGGAGGCGGCGGACAGAATGATGGAGAAATAAATGTACTATAAGTTTGTGATGTCATGTTTCGTGATGTACATTATTGTTGTCGTTAGTGTATTGACTGTTTAGCATGGAGGCAGAAAGGAGAACATGCATGGTTCTGCTTTGCTATGTTAGTTTATTCGTTCGTTTGCGCAGTGATATGTGAGGACTGATAGGGATGATGGCTAATTAGGTACTAGGTTTTGGTTGACCGACTGATTGATGAAGGGACAGAGAATCAGGAGAGGGATCTACCGTACCGTACTGTACTCATGTTGCCGAGTGCTAAGTAAATCACGTGATCCTCTATTCCGATTGGTCAACAATGTCTCAGAAAAAATTTAACTATGCGACCGGAAGAGAGGGGTAAGAAATCAGATCAACCAAGCATCAGTCCTACGAAATCGCCAGCATGAGTAACAATAAACCCGGGGAGCATAGTGTGTCGATACCTCTTGAGCAGAGAGCTGCAATTCTGGCTCTTCACAGGTATGGGGGAAAATCATGGACAGAGATTTCCACTTGCTTAAGTGTAAATCCAGGAAGTGCAAGGAAGTTAATTGAACGTGCAAAGGTACTATCTCCACTTTGAGAATAAATATACCATTGGTAGTGCTAATTGCAATAAGACTCAGGCAGGAGAAGGTGCAGGATTTGAAGATGTATTTACCTATTTGGAGAGCCCACATGAGTATGACAATGGGGCATCGAAGCGGGTACGATTTTCTACAGACGCACCTGATGCAAAAAAACTCTTAGATCTTTCTATGAGTGACTTAGACCACCGTGATATGCCATGGACCGATATCGCTAAGGAAGCCAAAGTCAAGGCAGCATGATTGACTATCGAAAATCTTTTCCACAGCCATAACATTTTTCGATATGTTGCTTGTTTGAAGCCTTTGCTCACAGAGAAGATGAGGGATGAGAGAGTTGATCTCGCAAAACTTGGTATCACAATAGATATACGTCATATTGTGTTTACTGATGAGATGTGGATAGAGTTCAATTCTTCCTGCCGTAAAACCCATCAGATGAGGATCAGAGGTGAGAATCTTTACGATGCAGCGAAGGCAAAGAAAGATGATGCAGCAACTATTCGCCTTATGTTTTGGAGTGGGATTAATATTTTGCTTGGCCCCACACCTGGTTATATTTATCCTAAAGTAAATGAGGATGATAAAAAACATCAGCAGGATATCCAACAAGAAGTTAATAGGATTCAACAAAAGCAGGGAGAAGAAAAGGTTATACTTGGTTACCAGGAAGGTACTGAAGAGTATCATGAGGTTGAAGCGATGAACAAGACCGTTGATCACCAAAACATGATAGAAGGCTGAGTAGGTAGCCATAAGCGACATTACTGTAAGCCTGAGCAGGTCTTTAAGGTTAATGAAATCAAAGCACAAACTAAGGGAGGTATCAACTGGGTTGCCTATTGCGAACAGGTGTTACAGCCTATTCTTTATCCTTGGATTACAGAATGCCTTCAACCACTACTACTTTCACAAACTGGTGACAGTACAGTATGGGTAGTGGAAGATAATGCACCATCACACCAGGCTGCACAAATGATCGATTCTGCTGAACGTATTAAAAAGAATATTAAAACCTTTGATTGGCCTGCCCGCTCCCCTGATCTCAATAAAATTGAGCAATGCTGGGACTATGAAAAGGTAATATATTCAAATAGTACTACTTCGAATTTATACTAATATTGGTCACAGGATACCATCTCTATGTATCAGTTTACCGGTGCAAGTCAGGCTACTATTGAGAGTGCAAAAGTATTTTATAATTTCATTCTGAGTCCCCACTTCTTAGGTAGCAAAGTTGAAGCCGAACACTTTGTATGAAAATTGCAGTGGTATCCAGGCTGTCTGGCCTCAACTTTGCTATATGAGTATTCTTTAGTATATTGGCTAACTATACTCTCTCAACAAAGGACACACTTCTACGTACCTGGATCGATTATCCAAAGGATTTGATTGAGCGACAATGCCTTGACTTCCACGAAAAATGCAGGCTAGTTATTGAAAATGGTGGATGGAACAATTTTCATGGGTAATTTAATGTTTTTCTTTTTTTTCTTTGGCTCAGGAGGACCGGGGTATGGGAGGAGAATTAAGTCTTTTCTTCTGAACATTCTCCATACTTTTATTGTCCAGTAGTATCATATGGTTGAAGCGAGAGCTTTTCTTCTTCATCGTGAATACCTGAGACATTATTGACCAATCGGAACAGAGGATCACGTGATTTACTTAGCACTCGGCCGCATGAGTATATTCCCCCATGGGTAGATTTATATCATACGATACAGTCGGTGGCGTGAGATAAACTTTTAGTATAACTAGCTAGCTGCTACTTACTGAAGTCACAGTATCCATAACAAAATCGTCTAGGCACACTTATCACAGTGGTAATTCCGCACGAGCACTATTCAACCTTGCGCAGATCAAAGGAGCGAAAAGCACTCAAGTAAATCTATGATCACAAACTCTAGTCACGCCAAATCACTCGTGGAATTCATCCGGTGGAGTACTCCCCGTGCTTACCAACGCCACTGGTAGGACACCTTACACAAACATTTAACTTATCATACCCTTAGGAAATGGTGTACAGTACACTATCGTATTGCCACACCTTTACCGAGCGTGCTTCGAGATCCATCTAACTCTACCACATACTTTGCTACAGCACGACCAAAGTGTAAGCAGGTAATACCGGGGAAAGGTATACAACGAGGATTGTCTGTGCTGTGCTGTAGCGCAGAGTGCGGTTTTGGATTGTTTGGAGTGAGTGAGATTGGGTTTGGCCAGAGATTTGGGATTGGGGGGGGGGGTTGTAGGTCCTGGGGTTGAGT
>ML120444.1:218571-258448 GCA_003788595.2 Choiromyces venosus 120613-1
TAAGTTAGTCCTTTAGGCAGTAAGTTAGGTACTAGATCTTGGAGTATGCTGGGTGTTGGCTTTGTACTGTACTACGGTGGGGTGTACTGAAGCGTTGGCGGAATTGACATAGTATCTGTGGTATTGGTAATGTCAAATGTGGGGAATTTGGGATTCATGGGATGATAGATACTCGAGGTCGGTGTTCTTCGTTTGGTGTATAAGAGGGGGGGGTAGGGGTTTGGTTGTAGGAGTGCGGTTGGTATGGTATGGGAATGGGCAGTTTAGGTATGATACTTGTTGTCGGCTTTGATGGGTGGAGACTTAACTTAATGGTGGTGAGTGGGTGTCATAGGTGGGTTAAGTTTGGGTTATAGGAGGGTAGTTGGGACGAGGAAAGAAGTGGGTAATCATAGTTGTGGGTAGGTTTTGGTGTTGGAAGGGTACTAACCCATGGGCTTTACGGTACGTTATTGGATGGTGAGATGTGAAGTACCGGTCTGATATGAGTGCAGGTGTTCTGGAATGGATGGATGGTTCAAAAGTTCAGTGTCTGTGGTTTGAGCTTGATGTTGGGTGGTAAATCTTTGAACCGTGATGATTATCTAATTTACCGTATGTTGTTGTTTTGTGCTCCCATCGGTATCTATAAGACTCTTTGTCGTCGGGTACTTGCAGATTTTGTTTTCTTGTTCTATGGTGTTTGTTTTCGTGGGTCATTGTTGATAACTCGTCAGCGGGCAGCGGCGTTTCCTTTGAAGTGTAGTTTTTTCTTTCGTTGGTTGTTCCGGCTTATTTGGGCGTCTTCGGGTATAAACAGGAGTATTCCGATGACTAGAGTTTTCCATGTTTTGAGTATGTAAAGGACTGGGCTGGACCTAAGAAGAATTAAGCACTGTTCCGCTATCTACCTTTCTTCTTGGTATATTCCCACTATTCAGCCCATATTGCAATAGCGTGATAAGTGGTGACCGTCCGCCCCGCTCCATCGAGCTTAAGCATCAATTTACTGTCACTTATTCTTTTACTAGCAGCTACTGGAGTAGAGGGGGCCTGATATACTCTCAACTCAGTACAGTCATCACAACACGGTAGACTATCTTCATAGCTCATCACCACCCTAATCCCTCAAGTTACCATACTGCTCCAGTAAAAACAACCCCCACTCTTCTCCGCCTTTATTGTACCACCAGAATCGTAGACTTACATCAGCGCCAAGACTCAGCTGGCCATGATAAAGTTGGCAGATTTTTCGTCTACCCCTCCATGCCTTCATCCCTCCACTTCACCCCCCTAACACAAACATTCTCTAGCCAGTTCAAGGCTACGTTTCAATGAATCTCTTTAAATTATTTCCATCTATAAAAGGCTAGAAACCATGGAGCGGGGCGGCTTTGGCCATTACCAGAGCGGTAATAGCAACAGTTTTAACGTCTCCGTCAATAGTCACAACACTACCCATTTCACAACCGTCACAGACGAGCAGTCACAGATTCTGGCGTGGATATCACCGCTAGAAGCATGGGAGAGGCACCAAGACGTGTCGGTCACCTGCATCGATGGCGTGGGAGAATGGGTTCTTGAGACGGCCGAGTTTCAAGAATGGCGGGACGATAGTAAAAGCGGGGATTCGGTTGCAAGGGCATTGTTTTGTCGTGGAAACCCGGGAGCGGGGAAAACTTTTATCAGGTATGGTGATTTTTTTTTATTAGCTTATCCCTTCCCTTCCATTGCATTCCATACCAGCCACAACCGCCACTAACTGTGCATTATTTTATCATTATTTTATCGTAGCTCCCTCGTTATCGATACTTTATGTGATAGTGCGGTGGGATCAAACGTCGGGATCGCATGTCTATACCGCGATTACCGAGGACAGGAGCAGGTCGTTGTTAACATGGTCGGGAGTCTGTTGCGACAGTTTCTGTCCGGACTATCAGAGATCCCCGAGGGAGTTACTAAACCTTTCCGGGCCACAAGGGGTCATGTAGGGGGACGAGCTCTCCAGCCGGAGAAGCTTATCGAGATGTTCCCCCAGGTACTTTCCTCTTTCGACCGAACGCTCATTTGCATCGATGTATTGGACGAGTTTGCGGTGGAGAACCGAGCCAAGTTCCTCCAATCGCTAAAGCTGATTGCCGATAAATGTCCCAATACACGGCTGTTCCTCACGGGTAGGCCTCACATCCAGTTTGAGCTGGAGAGGCATTTTGCCAGACCCACCAGCGTTATCACCATACAGCCTAGTCCAGACGACATCCAAAGATATGTAACTACCAGACTGGATAATGATCTGGAACCCGATGCGATGGACGATAGGTTAAGGGATGAAATATTGACAAGTATTGCACAGAAAGATTCTGAAATGTAAGTCCTCTACCCATTCTACTAGTTTTGACCGACTGACTAACAATAATGACAGCTTTCTGTTAGTTACTCTGCACATGGATGCAATTTTGGGGGAAATAACCATCGGTGGAAGGCGAGAAAGGCTTCACCAGATGAGTGATGGGCTGAGCGATGCCTATAGCGTTACCGTAGAAAGGATAAAAAAGCAGCGAGGGGATAAGCCACCCTCGGGAATGGCGGCATTAATGTGGATATCCCTGGCGGAGCGACCCTTGAGCGTGGACGAATTATGCCATACTCTGGCGGTGAAAGCTGGCACCACGGATCTAGATCCTGCCAACATACCATCGATCCAGAGCGTTCTCGGTTGCTGTCTTGGGCTTGTCACTGTTGACCAAGAGACATCAACGGTCCGTCTAATTCACGCGACCCTCCAGGAATATCTGCGCAGCCAGGCGGGTCTTTTCTCAAGTCCGCACGCCACCATTGCGGAAGCTTGCTTAAGCTATCTCAGCTTTCCATCCGTAATGGGACTTTCCACGGCCTCCGAGTTTGCCCCGGCGGCGTACCCACTTCTCCAATATGCTTCGTGTTATTGGGGGTTTCATGCTCGGGAAGGACTGACGGCCTCCGTGAAAGGGCTTGCAGTTGGGGTTTTGAACCGATATCCAGAACATGTCGCAGCGAATATTTTTCTAGTGGGACATTCGCGTTATCGGGAGCTTGGCTCTGCCGGGTACAGTGGATTACACTGTGCTGCATATTTCGGCATCCATGAATTAGTGGCGATGCTGCTTGGAACGGGCAAATATGAAGTCGATCAAAAAGATTCGAACGGTTATACACCTTTGAGCCTGGCTGCTATGAAGGGGCATGAGGGAGTTGTAAAGATCCTACTAGACCGAGCCGATGTCAACCCCAACTCGGCCGAAATGGGTGACTTAACAACACTTTCTCTAGCTGCTGTGTATGGACATGAAGGAGTGGTGAAGAGGCTCCTAGATCGAGCCGATGTCAACCCCAACAAGGCGGACTCGGTGGGCCAAACGTTACTTTCTTTTGTTACTGTGGGGGGCATGAAGGAGTGGTGAAGATACTACTCGAACGAGCCGATGTCGACCCCAAAATCCCGACAAAGACCAACGAACACCACTCTCCTAGGCTGCTAAGTACGAATACGAATCAATAGTCAAGGCGCTACTTGACCGAATAGATATAGATCCTAATTTTATGGACAATAAAGGTCGAACACCACCAAGTTGGGCTGCTGGATATGGATATGAAGGGGTAGTGAAGATGCTACTGGGCCGAGCCGATGTCGACCCGAACTTGGCGGATAAGGAAGGCTCAACTCCCCTCGCTGGGGCTGCCTAGTATGGATACGATGGAGTCGTGAAGATGCTATTAAATCGGGCCGATGTAGACGTAGAATTGGCCGATGCGAACGGTGAAACGCCGCTTATGTGGGCTGCAAAGTATGGATTTGATGGTGTTGTGAGGAAGAGGGTGGTGGAGAGGCGGGCTTAGGATGAATCATTGCTGCGAGGGCGATAGTTAGTCGACTATAATAGAAAATACCGTCATCATTACTAGTTTCACCGTTTCAATTCACTTTGTAATCACTACCGCTCACTCGGTCATATGACCTTTCCTTATCCAATCAGCGAGCAAACAAGTGATGGACCCAACAACACCCCAAATCTTCAACTTACTCCCTTATCTAACATTTGATTCTATTGATTCCGAGCACTCAAGTTACCCCCCTTCCAGCCTACCTACCTACCATACCTTAATTACCGTACAGCATCCCTTCAAACCATGTCACACTCTCGACTCAACTCAACTCAACCAAGTACTAAACCCTTTCCCCACCTCCGAACCCCCCCGTCCCGTCCCGTACTACCGCAACACTGTGTCGTAACCACCGTTTTGTCTTGTTTTGTTTTTGTCCAGCTTATGATAAATGTTATAATAACCTTGCTTTCTTGCTCTATCAAATCCGGTCACGTCTGGTCTCTGGTGCTTCGTTCGTTCGTTGTTTTGTAGTGCGGTGCAGCACAGTGGGGGACATTCAAGTTTACTTTACTGTAAGCCGATGATACATGCCGGCCCGAAGCAAATCGGGTACTAAAGAGCTAAAGTTTATAGTTTACTGGAGGGTCGGAATGGTCGTTACTTCGGCTTATCTTGCTAGCATAATCCTTGATCCTTCCCTCCCTCCCTCCCTCCCTCCCTCCATCTCCCTCGATCATCCTACATGCCAACTTAGTTCACTCACCCACCACCTCCTCCCAGTTCAAGTAAAACACAATAGTAGCAAGCCAAGATGCCCCTTCAATTGACGTCTATCTAAAGTATGAGCCAAAGCTATCGCAGCAATTGTACTGTAGTAAAAGTAGATATACCACAAAGCAAAAGCAAAAGGTACCATAGGAAAAGGATACACTAGTCCAAAGAAAAGAAGAAGAAAAACGCCAAATTAAAAAGGAAAAACAAAAACTGCAAAGTAGAAGCGATTCTCCCGCTATCCTGCGAATTGATGGATGGATGGATAGATGATTAACGTGATGTGATGGGAAGGGGAGGAAAGTGGGAAGCGTAAAGTGAAGATTGAAAAGTAAAGAGAAGAGAGAGTATAGAAAAGAATAGAACAGAGTAGAGTAGAAAAGTACAGAGAAAGGGGGTTTGTCCCAGGCGATGTATGCATGCACGATATTGGTAACAACGTAAGCACGTTAACCACGTACAGTAACTACTACCGTACCTCCATTCCATTCCATCCATCCACTCCGTTCCGTCCACGACAACCCAGGTACCCCATCCCAATTTATTTGCTTCCACCCTTCTTCTTCGCAACGCGTTCCATCAAGAAGGCCTTCCCCTTGTCCGCCCAGCCTCTATAGTCAACCTTGTCATGATCGATGGGCGCCGGTTTCGCTATTTCTACCGTTTGGCATTGTCGTTCCTCTTCTTCAAAGCGGGGCTTTGTGAGGTCCGAATCGGTGGAGTGGACGATGTTACCTGCGCCCTATGTCACGTCACAGTACAGTCAGCTTCAATGCTTTTAGGTGGTGTAGCTATAGAGGAAGGAAGGGGGGAGGGGAAGGTAGCTTACTCCGCGACCGCCATGGAAGGAATCAGAGCTGCCGGGACGTCTAGGTTCCTCTTCAACGTCCTGAGCAGCACGAGCAAGTTCTGGATGGGCGAGGTCGTTGATTGCCATATTGCCCTGGTCGGAATTAAGTGAGAGGTCAGTTGCCATAGTCATTTGTGCAACGAAAGAGAGGAAGAAAGTACTGTTCCGCCGCGGCCGGTAGTATATACTAGAGTCTTTAAAGTCGGGATGCGAAGGTCTTCAGGGGATTCGTCGTAAGGATGTTCGTCTGTGCCTATGTTTCCGGCACCCCCGCGTCCTTTAAAGAAAAAAAAAATCAATTAGTCCTTAAACTTATTTTTTCATTTTCCTTTTTCCATTTCCCTTTTTTTTTTCTTTTTTCTTTTTTATTGCATTTTGTATTGGTCTTGTAGATTTCGTAAGAAGGGGGTATCCGATTGCTAACTATTTGTACTAACCGTGACTGATCTGGAAGTGACAGAAATCGATGTGTTAGATTGGTTATTTAATGATGGGGGGGGGGGTTTTCGGTGAAGGATTTGAATGAATGAATGAATGAATGAATGGGGTGGATAAAACTCACAACCTGAGTGAGAGGATTATGATCTTCGGAGGACTGACGAGGAATTGTCGGAGTAGCCATTGGATCTTGAATGGTGAAGGTGAAGTTCTTGTTTAGTAATGGGACTGAAAAAAAGGGAGGAGGCCGACGGTTTGCTTTTTTTTCTTCTTCTTTATTTCCTTTTTCCTGTAGGGGAGTGAAAAAAAGAAAGTAAAGTAGGGTAGGATCGAAGACGAGAAGAAAAGGCAGGAAGAATGAGGACCACGCAAGCAAGAGCGGTAGTAAAAGCGGTAGGGTAGATAGCAAGCTCGGTCTTCAAGTTGAGCAAAAAAAAAAATCAAAAGGTATGATACGACACCAAAAATGTTTCACACAGCAACACGATATCGATAAAGAGAGCTGTCTGATATACAGTACTCAACTCACAACAACGAAGGAGGGGACCCTGACCTGATTATAATAATGAAAAGATATTGATTCCCTTAACCCATTTTGCAAAGAAGGAAAAACCAACAAGAAAAAGAACCCAGACTTGGCCCAATTTATACCCTTCTTCTTTATTAACCCGGACTCGGCCTTCCTCCCCTTCCTCCAAGTTGAAAGTAAAAAAAAATAAGCCCACAACCGCCTCATCTAGTCTGCCTGCTCTTGTCATGCCGTTCAATACTGTAACTTCAATTCGCACCGCACGCAAGCAGCCAGCCAGCCATAGCTAGCTATTCTGTCACCAAAACAACTTACACTTTAATCCAACGCAACAAATCTAATACAATTTTACAAAAGTAAGCCATCCAACTATTCAGGAAGGTGTATTTTTTTCTTTTCTTGGACAAGACAAGACGGGACAAATCCTTGAATTATAGTACAGCTGAACTACAATACCGCACAATTCAGCAGCACTTAGCATAGAGAGGGGGTAAGAAGGAGGCCATACACATCAACCCAACCAAGCACGCCTTTCGTGCATTTTCTGATTGAATGAAATACTTGTGAAAAAGTTAGGTAATTTATCTGCAATTGTCGTGTTACGGTATGATACTTGTGGTAAGTAGGGAGGCGCAGGGTTATTAGGGAAGGTTGTTGGAGTATCATAGCTTTTTGTAGGTGGGTGGGGTTGATTGGCCGACTTTGCCATACTGTGTGTGCTACAGTGTTATACTACGGAGTGTATAAATTGTAACGGAGGGAGGTGTATCCGTCGTATCGTACAATAGTCTACCCGTATCCTCAAGAAGCCCTCCGAGCCCACCCGCCTTGGAACAGAAGTGTAGCGGTGAGAGCTTCGGAACAAAATTCAATGATTCAAGTCAAGATTGTGAATGTGATTAGGTAATTGCTTTTTCTTTCGGTTCCATCTTTTGATTTTCACGCCTACCGGTACTTGTACCGGCATGTGCTTTGCCTTACCGGACTGCAACCTGACCATTCCCATCTTTCTTTCTTTTCCCTCTCTTCCATTCCTTCTTGTTTGCCTACAGTACCTGTCTGTCTGTCTACCTGCCTACCCTACCTTCCCCCCCCCCTTCCTTCCCGTCGGACACATCCGAACCGGGAGCGGGCGAAAAAGGAAAAGCAAAAAATAACAATTCATGTGAGCGCACGAGTGAGAGTGTGGTGGTGTGTGGGAAAAAGAAGGAAGGAAGGAAGGGTTGATGTGATATGGTGCGGTATTGAAGCTATGCGTAACATGGTGCTACAAATGTACATAATTTGAGGTGGCCGTTGCGGATTAGATTAGATTACCGTGCCTCCAGTAGAGGGTTATGGTATGGGCTCCGAGGAGATTGAGTTTTTTGTGTTTATGGTTGCACAGGGTTTTGGAGATGGGATGGGAATATGGGAATGGGATGAGTGCGGAGGTGGGGTCTGTCCTGGGAGTGTGGTCACTTTGGTGAGGGGGTGGGAAGGGAAGAAAATAAGACGGGAAAAGGAAAAGGGGAGAGTTACTGACGAAGGAAGAGAAAAAGGCCAAGAGGATTTCAAGTTAATCGATAAGGAGGAGGGAGAGGGAGTGTCATAGCCTTTGCAGCATTGCCAATGCAGGTCATGGCTTCTTGATAGTGATAATAGCGTGTGTGCCGCAAGCGGGTGCGGAATTGGTGATTCTCTTCCGCCTTCATGGAAAATGTTTCCAACTTCCAAGATGTACTAAACAACGGTACGGATAATACTCACATAAACAAATTCTACAGACCATTTCCCAAAATTACACTGAGAAGTAGTACGCACTGTACCGTATTGTTGCCATCTCAGGCATAAGCATCATCCCATAGATCCAAAAGGCATCGCCATTGTCGTCATCGCCCCTCCATCTAACCTACCGGTGTCACTCTCACCCCACTACCCTTCGAATCAAATAAGCTTAACACACTCCTACAAAGAGTTCCCTAGACAATAATAATAAAGAATACAAATCCTTCAACTCTCTCTCCTAATTAATTCCTATTACTGCACTTTTCTTTCCTTTTTTCTCTTTTTCTCTTTTTCGTAAACAAACAATGGTTTCCTCCTCGAACGTTTCCACTCCAAGCCCTTCGTTCTCAGAATACAGCTTCCCGTCGCACCGACTACGAGCGCTAGAAGACGGGAGCAAGACACCCTTGGTCCTAGTAGCATGTGGGAGCTTCTCTCCAATAACGCACATGCATTTGCGCATGTTCGAGATGGCGGTGGACCACGTCAAGCAAGGGATGAGCGAATTTGAGGTTGTGGGCGGGTACATGAGTCCTGTCAGTGACCGGTATAACAAGGCCGGTTTGGCAAGTGCAGCCCATCGGTAAGTACCCCTCCCCTCCATCCCTCACATGCTGGGATGAGAATGTTTGCTAATTGAGGGGGAACTGACCAGAGTTCGAATGTGCGAACTAGCCTGCGATGAGACTTCAGATTGGCTGATGGTTGACCCCTGGGAGGCCATACAACCAGAATACCAACCAACAGCGGTGGTCCTCGACCACATTGCTCACGAAATAAACCATAACCTCGGTGGAATCCCCTACCCCCCACCTCCACCCCCGCCTGCCAATCGCCTAACCGTGCCCCCAACCGCCACTTCCACCCCGCGTAAGCCCGCCCGAGTAATGCTCCTCGGCGGATCCGACCTCCTGCAGACAATGTCGCAACCGGGCGTCTGGTCGCAGTCCGACCTCAACCACATCCTCACGACCCACGGCCTCTTCATAATCGAGCGTTCCGGCAGCGACATTTCCGACGCTCTCGCCCCGCTGAAGGAGTGGAGCGACGCCATGGGGAAGAACTGGATGGAGAATATACACGTTGTTCGCCAGTTGATTGCTAATGATATTAGCTCCACCCGCATCAGGCAGTTCCTTAGACAGGGTATGAGCGTGCAATATCTCTTGCCCAATGTTGTTATTGAGTATATCCGTGAGAGGGGCTTGTATAGAGAGGTAGAGGGGTTCAGGGAGAGTAGGGCGAGTTCTATGCCCCCGCTTAGGAGGGAGGCGGTTGATCGTGCAGTCAGGGAGAGGAGGGTGGTTGTGGAGGTTGACGGTGCGGAGGGGAATGGTGATAAGGACGGGGAGGAAGAGACGAGGGGAAGGAAGACATAGCTCGCCGAAAGAGAAGCATGAGGAGAATTAACTTGACGCAGTCATTAGATCGACAGAAGATAATTGTATACCAAGGAACGAAGCTAGACGTGGAACATGCGGAGTTATTGCTTTTTTTCCTTTTTCCTTCTTCTTCCTCGCCCTCTCCTTATTTATTTATTTATCTACTCATTTATTCATCCCGTTTCCGGAAATATAGATTCGTATTCTACCCTTCTTAACTTTTTTATGAACTTGTATTTTTAAAACTAACATCAAGATTTATCTAATAATCATTTGCATAAATCATCACTCGAGGCGGAAACTATGTACAGCTCGAGACTATTGAACTCGATAGTCTGAGGGCATAAGTGATAATCACAAGGAATAATTAATAGAACCAAGTAAGCTATAGTACTTTTCTGCCATATCCTAACACTGTACACCTACCAACCAACGACAACCCGACCTAGTAAACCCCATCTCCCCTATAGTACGGACAAAACTTACCTTGCCTCACCTTTTCCTCCCCCATCGCTGATGTTCCCGCTGCATGCATGCAGTTCTTCCTTTCTCTTTTGACCTTACATACCCGACATTCATATCCCTCACTCCCTGCTACTGCATGCCCATCATCCAACCCCACTCATCTATCACTTCTAGAACGGAAAAAAAAAAGTTCAACCACACCACCTATAGTGCTGTGCAGAAAAGAAATCGCGCGCGCAAGGAAGCGGGGAGCGGTGATGTTTCCAGGGTATGATGGGTGTTGTAATATATAACTCGGGTATAGTTTGCGGGAGAGGGGATGTTTAGGTTTTAGTTGGTTAGGTACCGCTGGAGGGGGGGCTAAGTTAGCTAGGGCTTGTTTTTATTTTTTATATGGTCGGGAGGTGGTGAGTTGTAGTTGTATGTATGGGGGAGAGATTGACTGGGGTGCAGAAAGACTGTGATCTTCTCTGGTTTCTGAGGGTGGATGGATGGGGATAGGGGGAGGTTTTTTTTTTTTGCTTGAGAGGGGTGTTTGGGATTGGGGTGGACATGATTCCGTAGTGATGAGATTTGTTGACGGTCGGAGGGAGGCTTGATTGTGGCTGGCTTATTTTCTGACTTTCTACTACGGTAGTCGTAGGTGTTCTGTTACTCTTGCGTTTGCCGACAAAAACACCTTACAGTATCTGTCATGGACTTGGTCTTTGATTGGATTGGTCAACTTCACTTCTGGAACAAAGCCTCGCATATTTTAAGTAGTGCATCAGGTCCGTCTCTGTCCTGTGTGGACTTCAGAGCTTCAACATGCCAACAGGAATTCGTGCCTAACACCAAATCCCTAATTCCGTTAGAGAGCCAAGTACTCACTTATTTGTCACAAGTAACTCGTCATCACAGAGTGGGATCGTGAGTAGGCGGGCAGGGTCTGAGATTAGAAATGTGGACTATCTATACTGGTAGACTCCCCCCCGAGGTCGAATAGCCTGCGCAAATACAAGGGTATGAGTTTTTGCCTGTGCTTCAAGAAGCGGAGATGAGTGAGGTGTTGTGATTGGTGGGGAATTCGAGGTTCGGGGGGTGGGGGAATCTTGGTGGATATATTACTATCGGACTATGAAAGCATATAATCACGAGGATGAGGATGTGTCTTTCGCTCTACCTCTATGTAAAAAACTGTGAGGGGGGGAGGAGGAGGAAGGGAGCAGGCAGGCGGTGGAAGCTAACTTGGCGGACGAGTTTTTGTAGAGGTTCACCATGATTTTTATCGCATTCGCTATATATCCTCTATGAGGACTACGGGAGGGAGGGAAAAAAGTTGGAGAGTGATTTGGAGGTGGAATTCCGCGGAATGGTATAGATATCTTTGCCTCTTTGTGATTTCCTCTGCCCACAACTGATGGCTCTTGGGTGTGGAAGCAATGCCTTTGTAAATTCTCACTCACTCCGAGTAGGGTGAGCCTCAGCAAATTGTGAGAGTAGAAGGAGGGGAATGGACTGATATCTGCGTGTAGTGGAGATGTATTTTTCCGATAACTAATTGGGAGTTCATCAAGATGGAAGATTGAGAGTAAGGGGTGGGGAGTGGGGAGTGGTTGAGAGTGATAGGCTAATACTGTAGCTGGAATGCCACTCACTGCGGAAGTGGCTGGGTGGGTCCGAGAACAAGTTGAGTGGGGAGGGGAGGGTGAAGAGAGTGGTGCTGAGGGAGGAAGGAAAATTGGGAGTATGACTTTGGGAGTACAGTATAGTACATCTCGTTAGTGTGGTATTTACAGGAGGGATATGATAGGCCCGGGAAGTGTTCCAAGTGAAGATGGAATTCTACAGCCACCTCCTCATCATCATTCATCCCCCCCGAACCCCCCCCCAAAGTTCCAGTGTGAACGCAATTGGTGTAGCCAGGCTATCACAGATTCTCACTCGAAGTAAAGCAAACCGTAAACCCAGAGGGTATCGGGTTGACCAATTCAGATATCCAACCACAGGATCTGTTGATAGGATAGTTTTTCCTATTCTAGAAATTGAATGGAAATAGAATTGGAAAGAGGAGGGGAGAGAGTAAGAGGATGGGGCGGCGCTGATGAGGGTTGAAGGTTTGTCCAGTCTGTGAAAAATAAAATAAAATTACTATAATACTATGGAGCGTACTTCTATGGTAGCCCTAACTTTTACGCCGAGGATGCTTGATTGGCAGATCTATAAAAAGGGCGGACTTCTTCCCATTGTTTTTTCCTCCTTCCCTTCTTTCCTTCAACGAGAAATACAACCACCACCACCACCACAGCAAAAACAACCACAACCGTGGAGTACTGAGAGGACAACAATCCCATCACCAAAAGGAACACAAAAATACGAATCAGCCAAATTCGATAAAAGAGATGAGGGGAGGAGAGGAGAGGATGGGTTGATGGTTTGATGGTTTGGATGTAGAGAAGTCCGATTGGTCTTGGTGGCCAAAGTGGGAAGAATGTCGGGTTTTGTTAGCTGTTTATGCCCGGCATCAGTCTCACAGGCTATTTAGCTCAGCTTGTCTGAGCCTATAGCCATTTGGTTTATCAAGCCTGGGGTCGGAGGCAGGTGGGGTTAACGTTTGGGATTGGAAGACCAAAAGGACATCAATCCATATCAACAAAAGGACGACAATTCAATTCAGCAAAAGGGCGACAGCAATCGCCAAACAACGGATCAGCAAACCTGGACAACAACCTCCATATTCCCCTGTTTAGTATTTTCTTATTTTCTTTTGATGACAATTCATGCTAACATTAACGACGTCTTTCGAGGCCCCCGCTCTAAAAACAACCCTTCCGTGTTCTTCACATCTACCTTGGCAAGTAATAGACCACCTTCAAACCCAAGATTTCCTTTGGAAATCGAGAGAGCCCAATTCAAACGATGACAATCTTGGACCGAATCTGCTTTGCCCTATTCGATAGTTTCCCATTTTACAAGAACTTGACGATGCGGCAGCGGGATGAAAATAATATTCTGATGAGTCTTGCATAAGCCTTTTTTGGAAACCTCTACTTGCGCGGATATAAAGTATGGAGCGGAGTGAGGGTGCCGTATCATCGTGGTGTGGAAATGTTCAAAAAAGAAAAAAAAGAAAAGAAGAAACATAAAAAACTACCTCGCTTGGTTATGGGAGTGTGTATCGAACTTTGGAAAAAAGCATGTGGTGGCGCTTTTCCCACCTTTGCTTTCTTCTCTTTGGCAATATGCGATGTGTTGTATAGGAAATTGAAAAGAAAAAAAAGAGAATTCGCTTTGTCTGTTCGAAATATCGCTGTACCCATCCACGAAATCTGGGGTGTTGGGCCGGCTGTTACAGCAATGGCTTTTGAAGAGGGATGAGGACGCTTTCATACATTCTCACTCGACCTCAAGGACAGAAAGTCATTTTAGCGCGGTCTGTGGCTCATTGTCTGATTGGCAAGCGAAGCACATTGTGTTGGCGAATGAGGCGCAATAACGGTATTCATTCCTTTCGTGCGATGTTGAGTCTGCCAGTTTCAATTGTTCGAGTACAGTAGGTTGTGCGCGGGCGCGACCTCCATCTTGTACTGACGGAATGGACTAGGATACTTAATCCCTAAAGCGTAAAGTTACTTGTCGCCCTAATGTATTTTTTAAATATCCCCATTGAGTAAGTTTCAAATACTACGATCATTTTCACGCTTATTGTTAAGACCTGAGCTCCAAATTTCTTGCCTGGCCATTAAGGATATTGTATTGATGATTGTCCACGATGTTCGTTATGTAGTCCCCTTACATAAATTCTAGAAGCCCAAGTCAGTGCACGACATACTCGTTGTGGCAGAAGTGTAAAATGAATGAAGCGGGGCGAAAGTTCAGTAGAAGTGAACGTGCGTGCACAATATGAAGAGCTTGTTTTTCTTGGGATAGTATTAGATAGAAATACTTAGTTTAGTCATTCCACGGCACTCCTTGCGAATGCCTTCTAGAGACGGGAATGGTGTTTGGACAAAAAAAATGAGGTTCTCGTGGAATTCGAGTGATGATGGGTGATTATTTACCCGGTGAGCCAGGTCTTCACATGAAGAGTAGGCGGGAGTAGGAAGCAGAAACATGCTGTTTTGGAAATACAGTACGGGCAGGTAATTGCCATGATATAGTTTACGGCACCAGACACAGTCAGGTTAGTTAGTGCTCTACTCCTATTGGTACCTAACTATCATACATAACACGCATGTGCCGCCAGCAATGACTCTAGAACCTCTTGTATACACACCTCCCCAGCATACCTCTAACTCTCCCGACTCCGGGTCCCTCACCTCACCTCACCTCACCTACTCCCTAACAACCAAATTTCAAAGACAAATATCACACACCTTCACCATTCCAACGCTTGATTCAACTTAATCTCGGAGAGACGTAAAGCCTTGTACTGCATTTTGTTCCAAAATCTTGAGTTTCCCAGTGTTCAAAGCCTCCTTCAGCCTTCCTCTTCCAGTTTTTCCGACCAGTCTTTACTTTGAACCTTAAGCTAAGAAAACTACACAGCCAGATACCCCTTCAGCCGAGGATTCTGCTATCCTGGACCCCGTACCAGGCGTGGGAATGATCGTATCTCTTGCACATTCTTCGTTGCTGGAACAAACTTAACCCATTGTATTAAAGAAAAATAATAATAAGAAACACCACCCAATGACAGCCACGGAGGGGTATGGAATTATCCTTGCTAGTATAGCTGGATGCTTTCTTCACCCCCTTCTCTCCGAGCCGGTTTTGGGGGAGTGTGCACAGCATGAGTTTTGACCCATTGACGTCGGGCTCAGCTAGATATGATACCAAGCAAAAGCGGCATCTTCCGTGCTATCTAGTTCTATGAAAAGAAATTCACCAGTAGCTGAGTGATGAAGTGTAGAGTAGATGGTATGTCTTTGTTGAGCTTTCCCTCTGCTTTGACAAAATTCAAGTTGTTCCCTGCAAGCAAATAGGTACTCATGACCACAAGTTATCGGCAGGGAAAGGATTGGGGGGGGGATCTCTCTTAAGATACTCAAGTACAGAGGTGACGTTGCCTCATAACTCCCAAGGATTTTCTGAGATACCCTCGAAAGCCGGGCTAGCGATCATACATGCCAGCAAAGTTGCTGTTGTTCTGCATATTTGATCCCAATATATTCGCACGTATTGTACACCCTCTCTCAGTGATGTAATTTCACAACCCTCTGCTGTTATTCTGCACCGGTAGTCGAAAGTCTGGGCAGTAGGGATAATCCAGGACCTCGGAACACTCACTCATGCTCGCAGTACCCTACTGAACTCCCTCTATTTGCTGCACCCACAACAGGCATGTGAATGCAAGTGTGCGGTAGACCATCGAGGTTAGACAAGGTCTATCACCGGTAGTATTCATACCGGTAGTGCTATATCTCATGTATGATAAGTATACCGATCACCAGTTAATCTTCGTGAATGATTCGGTGCGCAATATTTAATAACAGCGCATGATCGTTCGGCCTCGGTACCGTGTCCTCAGAAAGTTTTGGTTGGGCACAGGTCATCACTCGACCAATGAAGCTTACCTGATTATTGGAGAGTCTGAGGCGGCATTCCTGATACGACTTCTTTTGGTGCGGTTTGTGGGGCCGATGACCACTTGCCTCTTTTCCCACACCTCCTATTGTACCGAGTTCAAGCAGTGTCGATTTGAAACCCATAATTGTCGGCAGTCAAAAGTGACCTTACTCCCCTACTGGAACATTCATGTTTGTCGCCAATGCGACCCCATACGAGATTCTGTAGGAAGTCTACTACCACATACACGGTAACCGGCAACCGCTTGGGCCTAGGACATACCGTAAATACTCGTTAAATCCACTATCTCGCGGGGTGCCTCGTATCTCCACGATCAGAGACAAAACACCCCGGGAAGGGACAGTATTTTCAAGACTAGGTATAGCTTGGGTAAGCAGAACTGCCTGGCTCTCATTAACCGGTACCCGTAACTTTGTTAACCTACTCCACCAAGCCTACTATAGTTTAGCACAGCAATTTCCTCTTCGATCTCCGATAGTGGATCCAACGAGTTTTTACGGTATGCACAAGAGTTTTTTTTTTTTCACCGGGACCGCTCTTATCAGCTGCGTTGTTGAATCTACCCCGGGCTCAGATCAAAGCTACTACCGGTATGTCACTATATCCTATGATTAGTGATCCTCCTCGTTAAAAGTGAGCCACAGAGACTTCTACACGACAGTATAAAGCACCTTCCATGGACTTAAGAAAAGGAAATGAAAGTCTGTACCAGTATCTAGTTTTTCTTTTTTTTTTTTTTTTTCCTACCATGGAGTGCGATCGAAGTAAGCTAACCTTCGCATGCACATATCAGTGCTCGTAGAATATTATCCCGTTTTTTCCCGAAATATCCTACCTTTCGAGCTAGACCCCCGCAGACGAAAGGCCATATTCGCCATATTCCAATACAAAGACATAGCGCAGTGTCTGGCACACAGCAAGCTGATAGGGTTGTCAATGGTTACAGTAAATAGACCCCTTTTTGATGGCACAGGAATGGAGAATACCACTAGTTCCGGCCACAGACCTCTTAGCCTACGGTAAGTGATCAGTAGCCATGATGAGAAATATTCAGATATGACAACATACAGCGACCGGTAGAAAAGATGGGAAATTGAAGCAGAGAATTCGTGAACTCTGATTGGAGCTTTTCAGTGACTCAAGCCAATCGATATCCGTGCTTCAAACCCTTGTTTTCCGATTTTTCTTTCTACCACTCGCTGTAGAACACCTAACCCAGTTGCGTGATACAAGATGTCAGTGACAAACTAGCTCTTAGATCATTGAGTCCTCCATCCCGCAGTGCGATTGGTTGTCCAAGACACTACGAGAGGGCCTTGCTTAGATTTTATTAAACCCCACACCTAGCGCCTAGTGTGGTGTTCCTACATGCAGCCACAGATTCTTCAACGGCTGTATGAGTGAGTTTGTATGATGGAATGAATGGCTGGTGCTTGTATCCCTGGTTCTAATTAACGAGACAGCACCATTTTGGCTATCGTATGCCTTTCCAGGGCCCGTGCGCCCTGTTAGAAATAGAAAAAGTTATCTCTATTAACCCCCACCAAGTAGTAGAATGGTATGTCCAAGCCATGATTGACTTATCTCCGTATTATTTGAACGAGCATACGAGAATTCCCCGATGTGAGAGAGCGGAGGATAAACCTGGCCAATCTGGAGTTCCACTATACTTGCTGTAGGCAGGGTTTGCTGAAAGGAACGCTTCGGTCGAGGAGCAAGGGGTTCCCAGTTCATTTATATACCCACAAACAAACATGAGCGCACAAAATGTGCTGATGAACGTATCACACGTCTTTTGGAAGGGTTACGGGGATATTCGCAACCTGAAGAAAAGTCATTTCTACAAAGTAAACAACAAAATATATGTTTGATTACCAGATATCTAATAATACTGGCAGTTTTCTTAGATATATACGCTTTGTTTTGACATCTCCCAACACCGGGTGGTTGGGAATGGCCGGTGCCGACATAATGGTTAGGAATCGGGGATTTCTCCAAGTTCGGCCACAGTACCGGTACCGTACTTCTACCGGCAACAATGATGTCTGATACCCCTACAATGTTTGTTTAGTAGAATTGAGCTCAATTCAACGACAGCCATGTTCCTTGTAACCACCATGAGGACCGTGTGAATAATTTAATTTAATTCGTTGAAAGAATTTTTGGGGCGTGGACCACTTCTCGTCACCAGCGCCATCGTGAGCCCCTTTTTCCACCACTCTGTCATAGCGCCCATTTAAACACGGCTTGAATTTTTTCCCGTCAGAAATCTGAATCCACAAATGAAGCGCTTCGAGGTCTTAGATTTATCGCAGAGCATTCCGGTGCCTGCGGTTGTCATGTTTCTGGAATAGATGGCGGACGTGCACAAGCACGCACAGACCAGTGGCGATGTGTTCGAGGCTGTCCTATCATAGACTAGAGGCGAATCAGTGGGATTAAACCTTTGGCCGGTCGAACGACAGCTAAACTGGTGCAATTAGATCGGATCACCTCCAAGCTGTCGCATTCCACGAAGCAGCTCCTCCGCATACCAACTTCTAACCCTTACGAGTGAGCCCACGAACCTTGCACCTCCCAAAAGTCCGATGAACGCACAAACTATCACTCGTGCTTATTTCCCTTTCCCACCCCTCCTGAACCGCCCACACCACCTCCACCATTTGGCCAACCACACCGAGAACAGCCGTTTCCAATCCCCAAACTTGATCCTTCCCCCCCACCGCTACATAAGCACTTCCGCCATTCTCATCACCACCCTCCACCATCCATCCATTCAGAAACTCGCACAAACCTGCGTCACACCCACCTATCCACTCACCTACCCACCCAGCCGCTCTGTCGGGACGATACCGGTACGGTATTTCTGCTCCATGACTTATCACCCTTATCGTGGCTTTAGCAAATGACGTATGTTCAACCATTCAGAGCCGCCCTAGGCGAATCTCGCTTCGACCGACCTACCCTACCGACAAAATCCTAGGAACCGACTTCACCCCCCTCTCCCACCAAGTGTAGGAGGTCCCATATGTCCAGCCCTGAGCCCTGCTCCTCCCTCAGTAGCGCTGACATGCTGTTTCGGAACGCCACACCCAATTAATTCTGTAGAAATAAATAAATCGCACACGTGACTTATTTTGCCAGATTGCAATTATTGCAAGCTATTGCTCTTATCCAAGGACGAGACTCGGTTAGGGAGGGATGAAAGGAAGATTTAGACTGCCGGGTATGGTGCATATGTAGCTTAAGTATGGACTGTGGAGTTATTGATAAAAGAGTAGGCATTTTGTTGGTGAGAGTACAGGATGCAGGAACTTGATTAGTTCTGTAGGTAATATGTAGCAGAGGTGCCATTGAAAAAGCGGCGGGGCAGCAGAGCGGTCTGGGCTTTTTTTTCTTTCCTTTTTCATGCAAGCTTGTTTTTGAGCGAGGCGTCTGTATGTTAGAGGATGATACAGGAAGCTGTACTGCTCCTCATACTGTAAGGAAATATCTGCAGATAATAAGTGAGATCAGCTACTCTACTCGTAGAGGGCGTGATATGTGATCTGGGCGGCAAACTTGACTTTGAAATAAGTTTCACTTGACTGTTTGGTTCCTCTCTTTTCTAGCTATCTCTACCGGTACTCGAGTAACGAATATTACCCCTCACATGCACTACCGGCACACGCAAGAAACACTGCAAGACACTAGAACAAACATTTAAATTTTCAAACAACCCACCATCAAGGATGGAGCTTGAAGAGAAAGAATCAAACCCCCCATTTTCCCGCATGCACTTTCCTTTTTTTGAATAAAAAAAAATGAACGATGGGACGAAATTGGACCATGGTACCAGCGGTTCTTCGGGTAGGAACCAAAGCTCAGGAAACGAAACGAAATTTTCTCTGATTGGTCCGCGAGTGTGCTGGTGCTCCACAAGAAGGAAATTCGGAAATCCCAGGAATTGGTCTCACCAATCATACTGAATGAGGATGTAGGAAGGGAGGGAGGAGGAGGATGCAATAGTATTTGGCTCTTATGATTTGCTGTGCAGTCTTTTTTTAATATATAGGTAATTTAAGCCTCTCTTCAATGGGGGAGGGGGCGAGGGCATCTTACGGTGGAGATCATAAAGTAAAGGTAAAAAGTTCACAGTGACGATATTAAAAACTTTATTCTAGCGAGGCTCCGAAAATTGATGTCTTCGATTTTTTTGGCCGCTCAGGGAGGGGAGTTTCGCTAGGCAAACCGTTCCACTTGAACAGATACCGTACCATACGGTAAGCATGTCTGAATTCTTGCCAAATCCTTGTAAACTCCAGAAGCAAGAGAGCGTCTCTGCCACACACAGAAATCCCTTCTCTCCCTTGTTTTCAACTGCCATACCGTACCACTAACCCGCCCACCCTTTCCTCTCCTTTCATCAAAGAAGAAGGTGAAGCAAGACACTTTTCTAGGCCGCTCCCTGAGTTCTGCTGAAGATAACTAGCAACCCACATCGGCTGATCAACCATTCGGTGATTGAAGCGATTTGCTGCTTCTGAAGGTTTTCAGATGCTCGGAATGGTCTACCATTCTCAGAATTGTTGCGAAGGGCTCTCGAGTATAATCAACTCTACTGGTAGGTAAAACAAGCCCCGTCATGCCGCTAGTCAATTGCATGATAAGACTGTCGTACCGTAATACTCGGTCACGACCTATCAATCTCCTCATATTTTTTTTTTTTCATTTTCCATTTTTCCATTTTCACTTGATTTGCTTGGTCGATGATGGATGTGCAGGTTTGTTAGGCAAGAAAGGCAACTCGCACCTCACCTTATGACGAATGAGCGAACCACCCCCGAAAAGCAAGCGGAACTTGCGGGAAAAAAAAAAAAAAAAAAAAATCCCCCCTCCCCCCCGGTTGTTGAGAGGGGAGTGAGGAAGATGCTTGAAGCGCTAGGTTGGAGTAGCGGAGAGTGCCAGTAGCGGTCGAAGCTTCGAAAGTGGGTTACGGTAGTCCAGTAAGTTATGTCCCGAGTGCGTGGTTGCAGCTAGCTAGGTTACTCTAGCTAGGGTGACAAGCACTGTTTGGGCAGTAATTGCCCAAGTTAATATTCAGGTTGATGTTTAACGCTACGGTAGACCAGCTATGACGGGGCAATTGCGGATTTCTTACTTGTGGCTTTATAGTCTACTCCACTGTGGAGTTGTGACAATTTGCATCATAAACTTCATATGATACCGCCCCTATTGTAGCTCTGAGGCCCATTGTGTAACAGCCAGCTAGCTTATAGTTGGGCAAATAACTTATAGGAATCGGTTGATGCCTTCGGTACCTATCTATAACATACCACACAGGTCACCCGTACGAGTGCTGCTTTCTTTCTTTCACTCCCTCATTACCCCTCTTCAATACCGGTACGCGCTGGTGAATTTTCATTATTTTTATTTTTATCTCGAATTTAGCTTCTTTTTTTTGTCTGACTGGCACCTCTGCGGCATGCGCAGTGGATGTGCATTTCTGATCAATTGAGAAATGTTTGGTTTTATAGTTGGGTGCCGTTGGCTTCGCATGGAACGGGGGAGGAAAATAGTGAGGTTCAATTCGATTGGAGTCGGAATGGCTTCCCACCTTGGCTGATCTCCAACTTATTTACTTATCTTATCTCCAACTGCCTGTTGTACGTACAGTACGCTATTGTGCACAAAACGTACTACATAGCGCTTGTATTTGTATGATACTGGTGATACAAGTACAGTACGGTACTTAACATGCCCCCTTGTTTTCTTCTTTTTATTTCCTCTCTCCCCTCTCCATTTAGTTTTCTCCTTGCTCCTAAACTGATTGTCACCGACGTCTATGATACCTTGTGCATAGTATGTACAGTAAGTTACGCAGGATATAATAAGGAGGAAGAAAAAAAAAAATCCCACTGTAGCACGTTCCGTATGTACTGACCCAACATCTGCCTCACAGGGTCTGCAGCATGGGTTGTTATACCACTTATGCCGGGAATCTCATTTATGGTGAGGGTTTTTGCTTGTTCCTTCGACGGGAATTGAACTTTTTATTTCTTTTTTGCAATTGGTGGGATTGTCATTTATTTATTTATTTAGGGTTGTTCACACTTGGTATCATGGGCGTACAAGTAATGTATGAAGAGAGCAGACGATCCACCCCGAGGTTCCATCCAGTCCTGTGGATCTGTTTCGCAGAACTAACCCTGGCCCCCGGAAGCACTTCTTTATTCTCTGGTGGGTCAACTTTAATCGCCACCTTTCTCCCCCACCCCTCCGCCCCACTATATTATGTATTTACTATTGTCTTTTCCCATCTGATATTGTGGCCTATCCTGTAAAATTCACTGTGCAGTTTTCTTACTTTTTTCCCTTTCTATTTTCTAAATAAAAAAAAACCCTGCCTTCCAATTCCTTTCCCCCTTGCCGTTTTTTGCCTTTTCTTTTGATTTCTTTTGTTGATATCCAACCAAATCGATGCCGATCTGTCAAACATCATCGACCCAAGGTACTTAGGAGTCTCTCCGTGTCAAACGTGTCAATCCGCTTGGTGCTGTTCAGGCCGCTAAATTGCATATGCAGAAGATTCGGGTTGTCTGCTTCTGAACTCTCCTCCCTACATCCATCCTGCCTACTTGACTCTTCTACCCTCAATTCTTCCTCACTTCCAACACTCAATCGGACCCCCCCCCCCTCTTCTCCATGCGCTGTACTATAGTGTGATTCCATCATCCTGCTTCCTGCCCCACCCCCGCTACTTCCATTAGTAGCTATTTGCTCCTCCCGCTCATAGATCCTTCACTCCTCCTTCCCTTCTCCTTCCAATTCCTATTCTGCCTTCTCGCACATCATCCCCTCAGCTTCCATCTCAGTCAGTAAGCAGTACCGTAATCACCTCTCCACCTTCATAACCCACTCATATCATATCCGTAACCATCATCACAACCTATCACTATATTTACCACTACCAATACAATTATTTGGCTTTGCTTCCTTTTTAAACCACGACGGCACTGGTCCCACTCTTACTTCTCACCTTTTCGGTCTCTCCTGTACCTGACCTCTTGCTCTCTAGCCAGCTAGTGGTTGCGGTTATCTTTCAAGTTTAGCATCTGCCGTCAGTCAGCAGACCAAGAAAATCCGAGTCGTACAAAAAGGGGTGCTTTAGCACAGAGATCTTCCCAGCGGTAACTTTATAAAAGATCGGGGCTTCCAAGTTCCAACACGGACGGACAGCAGGTTGAAAAGGAAAAAAGAAAAAGAAAAACGGAAAGAAAAAGGAAAAAAGGAAAAAGAAAGAAAGAAAGAAAGAGGAAGGGAAAAAAAATAATAATTTAGCAACTACCCACCCCCTCTCCATAGACTGGCAGATACTCGTACAGAGGAAGGAAAATTAAACTAAACGTTGGTTTTAGTCTCGGCATTCTGAACCCTAGCATCCTACGCCACTTCCTCTTGCCTACAGTACTACTTCTTCCCCCCCCCCCCATCCTCCTGGTTCTTCTGGTGCGGTTGGGATTCAAGAGTTCAAATACCTCTGACCCTCTCGACCTTTGATCTCTTCTACTTTTTGAGAGATTCCTCCTGATACGCAAAGTCCATGAACGCGATGTATCTTGCTCAACCAAATCACTCGAATCAACCGATTCACGAACGCCATCATGGTATCCCCCCACCTCTACCAATGACTCGGGTGTCATCGTCTTCGTCCTCCTCGCAGTCAGCCCCGCCAGCAAACAATGGACTGATTCAAAGCCTTCAGCAGCCTCCCTCTCAATCATGCAGAGGCGATGGAAATCGTATCTACAGCTTAGAAGTCAAGCAGCAGCCCATCAGAGCAAGGATGTGTGGCTTTGGTGATAAGGTAGGATATATAATTTCTTAAAAAAATATTCCATTTCTCTTTTGATGTTAGAAATACCACGTGCTGACGGGTTTCCGCAGGACCGACGGCCGATTACTCCTCCACCGTGCGTGAGGCTAGTCGTAAAAGACGCGACTACCGGCAAGGAGGTTGATATCAAGTGAGTTAACAGATGCCGTTTACTCTCCCGTAATGCAACTTCCCGACTAAACGTCTGTGACAAATTAGTGAGGTAGACACTTCCTTCTACGTCTTGACAGTAGATCTGTGGTCTGCGGATGCAACTCGCGAGGTCAATCTCGTCCGACATTCTGCTACCTCCCCCTCGATCTCGGCTGCGACTTCTTCATCATATCCCCCACCACCCCCTACCCCACCTCCTCATCCACATCCACAGGCCCATGGGCACCACATCCCCCCTCACCAACAGCAGCTGCAGCACCAAGGCTATCCTCCACCACCTCCGCAACAGCAGCTGCAACATCAGCAGGCACCCGGCCCGTATCCGGGATATCTTCCTCCACCTTCGCACGCACCACCACCCCCGCAACAGCAGAATTACTATCAACACCCCGGTGCGCAAGGCTATTATCAGGGCATGCATGGCCCTCCACCACAACAGCAGGCCCCTCAGCAGACGCCCTCGGGCATGTTTACAAGAAACCTGATCGGGAGTTTGAGTGCCAGCGCATTCAAGCTAACTGACCCCGACAATAAGATTGGAGTGTGGTTCATTCTACAGGATCTATCCGTCAGAACCGAAGGCGCGTTCAGGTAAGATTTCTACCCGCAATGGTTTCACCGCCCGGTAGTTTCTTAGAATTTCACACTAAGTTACATGCACAGATTGAAGATGAATTTCGTGAATGTGGGGCGGGTGGATGGTGGTGGGCTCAACACTGGCTCGGCTCCCGTTCTAGCAAGCGCCTTCTCAGACGTTTTCCACGTCTTTAGCGCGAAGAAATTCCCCGGGGTAATTGAGAGCACGAATCTTAGCAAGTGTTTTGCAACTCAAGGTAAGACCTATTTCATTTTTTGGAGGCTTCCCTTTGCATATGATATGCTGACGTCGCGTGATTAGGTATCAAAATCCCGATACGCCGCGATAAAGGTGATGGACCTGAAGTTTAAGCCAAAGCTGAGGTCCGAAATGAAATTTTTAAAAAATGGGGGGAAGGAAAAGGGGTTGAGTGTGGAAAAGAAAGGAAGAAGGAAAGAAAAAAAAGAAGAAAAGCGGTATCTCTTTGAAAAAGGATATTTGGATTTGGGCATCTGTTCCCGGAGTAAGCGTGAGTTTTCGGAGGGTTTATATTTGGATGGTGCATGGCTTTGTGTTGCCTTTTATTTTCTAATTCGTTGCGTTCCATGATACCGATTGGTTTTTTTCTTTTCTCCCTACCGTATGTTCTTTGTTTTGTTTGTTTTCCATTTTCCTTTCCATTTATTTCCATATCATCAGGTCTGTTTCCTTTCATGTTTGGCCCATTATATCCACTACAATGTGTTTTTCTAGTAGGCCTTTTTTTTATATCGCTCTTCGCTTTTCGCCCACTTATGTACATTCCCCCCTGGAATCTTTTCATATTTTTTTTTTTTTTGTTTTGAGATAAAAAGGGTCAAAAAGATTATTCGGGCCACCCCATCATATTTATCATATCATATCATTTGCTTTTCTGCCCACATTTTAGCTATGTTATCATATCGCAGCATAAGAATATTTTAATCGTCGTTTTTTTTGTTTTGTTTGGATGGTGATGGTGGTGGTGCGGGTGCTCTAGTAGGCAGTCTAGAATCTAATTTAGGCTACCAGGTTGGTGGGATTTTTTTTTTCTTTCGGGATACGGTACGGGATATGAACCGAACTGGTGCGTGCTCCAAGGTTTTGCTGTGACTGTTGTGTTTGTGTGAATGCTGTGGGAGGGGTTTTTTTTTCTTTTTTGGAAATGGTAGTAATACATATCATTCGTGAGAGTTATCATATAGTAGAAATTAAATGGTTGCTATTTTTTGGTTGGCTGATGTTATTGTATCATACAAGTGGTTTGAGCTTCTTTATGCCCAGTGCAGCGCCCATATCCCGTTTCCTTTTGACGGTCTTTTTGAAAGATGGGATATCAACCTTGACCTCCTCATTCGAGGGTCCCGCCTCGCCCGAGCCATCTTCATCCACAACCCTTCTGACAAACTTATCATCCTCCTCGGTCCTGAACGCCTTCCGGGCAAGTTCAGCGTCCTCCTCTTCCTGCCGCAAAAGCTCCAACTCGGCGGGATCCGTAATCTCCAGCAGCGTATCCAGTACATCCGCTGAATCAAAGCGTTCGTTCCGCGCATTCCTTGTGCGGATCTCGTCCAGTGCATCGGCGATCTGCATCTCGCGCTTGGAGTCGAGGGTCTTTGTCTCGAGCTTTGCCATGGCGCTCTCGTTCTCCTCCTCTTCCAGACGGTTCAGGCGTTCTTCCTCTGTCTCATCTTGCTCCCGGATGTCGCGCCAGGGCTCGAAGTTGCGGATAGCACCCTTTTCGCAGGTATAGTCCATGTTCTTAGGGTCTGTTTTGAAGGTCACTTCTGAGGAGCATCGTGTGCAGCGAATGTAAAAGCGGAAGATGGAGATGTTGTAGTATTCTATTATTATTACTGTTAGCTAGCTGTCTAAATAGCTGTTGGGGTAGTAGGTTGATAAATGGGGTGGCTCACTCTCGCCAGAGTGCTCTTTCCGAGCGTTGAACTTGCGGCCCTTGTAGATGAATTCTCCGCAGGTTAGGCACTTCATACTGAAGGGCGCCATTAAGCGGACGGTTTGCTGCTTCGGTCCTGTTGGCTTTGGACCCTTGTGACGGACGATCTTCGAGGGATCGAAGTCTGGGGGATAGCTATCGTAGCAGTTAGTAAGCTTGATCTTACGGGTGGCAAATGAATTGGGCACAGTGAAGAGGGACTTACTATTTCTGGAGGACCTTTCGTTCAGACATAGTGGAGAGTGTGTAGCTGGTGTTCGCTCTTTAGCTATGACGATAGTTGTGGTTGTGGAGATACCGCAGTAGAGACGATGGTGATAGAGTTTGATGGCGGTCGTTGAAATGGCGCTGTTAAGCGATGCATAAGATTGAACTGCCACCTTCAAAGAAGACGGATCAGGTAACGTGATTTGTGCCAAGAGATAAGATAGCTTGATCAAGGATCTCAAGGCAAATGCTTGTTTTGCCGCGCCACAAGCCGGAAAGCCAAAAAAAAAGTTAGGAACCTTCAAAAACCCAAATTTGTTTCAAAAAAAAAGGGAGACAAGAACCAAAGTAATCTTCAACCCTCAATTCCATTTCATTTTCTTCAGACAAAATGCCTAGACCTCCAATGAGTTCTTCGGGAACTTCTCGTCCTCCTACGTCTACCAGTCGTCCTAGAACCTCGCGACCTAGAACTGCTACTTCTACTGCTGGTGGAGGAGTTCAGCAGGTTGTTTGTGCTGTTACGGAGTCTCGTGGAGTTTCGGTTATCATCGGCTTGTGCTTTGTGAATACTACTACCGGTGAACTGGCCACTACCCGTGATGATAATAATAATATAAAGGCTGGGAAAACACTTTTGTGTGTTCTTGCTAACTATTGGTAGGTGAATGCGTATTGAGTGAGATCTGTGATACACAAACGTATGTGAGGACCATGCAGAAATTGTCTGTGTTTGATCCGACGGAGGTGAGTTTCAAGAGGACATCATACCCAAATATCTATCTACCTATCGTGACACCAATAACCAGTTATTGCATTTTATTTATTACACTCACTTTTCTTACATTTCTAGCCGCTAACATGTATAATGTCGTTTGCTATATATGATTATGTTTAGATTCTCGTTTCTCCCGCTGCAGTTGCACCTCCTAAATCGACGCTTTTGTCTATTATTGAGGATTATGTCCCCGGTGCAATGATCACAGAAGTGCCCAGAAGATATTTCAACGAACAGAGTGGTCATGATTATATCCAGCAATTGGCTTTCCCAGGCGAAGTTGCTGGCATCAAGGTTGCCGTTTCTGGGAAGTTCTATGCTATATCTGCTGCTGCGGCAGCACTGAAACACATCGAGGTTTCTTACATGAGATTTGCCCTGCATTCGCTGAGAGTAAAATACCAAGGAAGTGAAGGTCTGTTTGTTTTGTTGTCCAGCTTTATCAGCCTTTAGTTTCCAAGGAATGTTTTGTCCGGCTGACGATGATTGGTAGGCTCAATGCTGATTGATTTCAGTACCGTCCATAGTCTTGAGCTCATACAGAATCTTCAGAACCCAAAGTCTACTGACTGCCTTTTTGGGCTATTGAATAATACCCTCACGGCTATGGGAGCACGACTGCTTCGAGCCAGCATTCTGCAGCCTCTGACCGACCTCTCCACACTAAATGCAAGGCTTGATGCCGTGGAGGAGTTTACCCAGCACGAGGAGATGTTTTTCCAGGCAAGACAGGCATTGAAGCCATTTCTTGACATGGACAGACTACTCACCGCGGTATTACTTGGGCTGGCATTTTTTTCTTTTTTTTTTATTGATTTTTTTTTAATCACGATTATGTGAACTGACAACCACAGCTTATTACCATGCCGGTCAAACCTAGCTTGAAACACTCTGAGCAGGCGATCAACAATATCATCATATTGAAGCAATCGTTATCATTCATTGCTCCCGTCTACGATAGTCTCGGCTCAGCGAGAAGTTGGTTGCTGGTTTCCATTCGTAATGTATATTATGTCTTCCGGGCACTTCATATCGGTTGTGTTTGACAAATACCTCTCCAGCTTTGCGAATCGGACCAAGTTGAACCGGTCCAAAACCTGATCAGCAACATAATAAACGAAGATGTGACCTTTTCAAAGAGCCCATTGGACCTTCGTAACCAAAGATGCTATGCGGTAAAGGTCTGTCATATCGGATGCATGAGATTACCAGCATGTTATCGGCAACTGCTAACTTTGTTTGGGAGCCTGTCAAAAAAGAGTGGCGTGAATGGATTACTTGATGTTGCTAGGCAGGCCTACAAGGAAGTCACCGAGGACGCGCACCAATTGGTTGAAGATATGTCCAAAGCGCATGATCTGCCGCTAGAGCTAAAATATGAGACCGGGAGAGGCTACTATTTGCGCCTTCCCGTTTCCGAGATTGAGGATAAACCACTTCCCCCAGTCTTTGTGAACGTGGTAAAGAGGAAAAAGACTGTGGAGTTTAGTGCACTGGAAATGCTGAAGTGCAACGCAAAGGTAAACACCATCCCACCAAAAAAAAAAAGATCACAGCCCCCGCAAAATGAGTTGGAGGAATTGGATTAGAAACTCCTCGCGTTATGATTGCCTTTCGTATTCGGTTATTTGGGTCTAACTCCGATGATAGATCGGAGATTCTTTGGCAGAAGTAGTGCTTATGAGTAGGCTCACCTCCCTTTGGAATCGGTCAGGCAAAAGTTCTAAAATACCGTCTTCAGGCGACAACTCTGTCCAACAATTGGTCGAGGACATAAGAAAGGAGATACCGGCACTTTACAGGGTGGCGGAGGGGATTGCAGTACTCGACATGGTGTGTGTGTTGGTCATGGGAGGGCGATGATGGCCCCGCCGCACTAAATCTAACGATCGCCTGCGCAGCTTCTGTCCTTTGCCCAGCTCTGCACCATTCAAGACTACGGTAATGTTGCCTAATGCCTGTTCGGCAGTTCGGCTCTCCATGGAAAACAACGCGTGGGGGACATCTAATGGTGTTACAGTTCGCCCAGAGTTCGCAGATACGCTAGCTCTGAAAGCTGGACGTCATCCCATTCGTGAAAAGATACACAAGGATCGATTTGTCCCCAACGACGTGTACGCAAGTCAACAATCTAGGTAAAAATCTTCTGAGAAGGAATTGGTTTCATATTAGGCTGACGGGAAGCCGATGGCAGGTTTCAGATAATCACCGGTTAGTTTTATTGGGTCACCCGTACTGTTACACACGGTAATAAACGGTTCGGGTATCTAACGTATCTAACGTATGATTTTCTAGGATGCAATATGGCGGGGAAGGTTTGCTCTAGTCCGTGATTTCGACAGAAGCTTTTGGTGGTGCTGACCCCTGGCGGTCTGGCCTGCATTAGTCTACCTATCTTCGGTCAATTGCTCTCACGGCGGTTATTGCGCAAATAGGGTCATTGTAGGTATCTCTGGTTGTTGTCCCGAAGAAGTTTGTTGAGGTTTCGGGAGTGGGGGTGGTCGGTAGTTCGGGCTCATTCTGTGGCATCAAGTGTCCCGGCACAGTATGCCTCGTTCCCTATAACTCGGCGGCTCTTTGCCCGTGTCTCAATGGACGACGGAATTGAGGCTAATGCCTCTACTTTTGCCTCGGAAATGCGGGAAACTGCTTTCATCCTCGGCAATGTTGAGAGCGGGAGCTTGATAATTATGGATGAGCTCGGGCGTGGGACCAGCACACGAGACGGCTTGGCACTTGCAGTGGCTGTCTGTGAAGCATTAATCGAAAGTAGGGCCTTGGTGTGGTTCGCCACGCATTTCAAGGATCTGGCCAGGATACTTGCGAGAAGGGCAGGTGTGGTTAATTTACATTTAAAAGTTCAGGTAAGATGATATTAGATAGAGAAATCCTCGCGTAAGCAGAGTTTCCAAATGCTAGGGACGCTCACTCTGTCGAGGTTAGATGGAAGACGAGAATACCCTGACGATGCTCTACAAGGTTACTGATGGGGCAGTTGAGGATAAAAATTATGGTGCACACATGATCACCCCGATCCTGCTCTCCCCGCTCTTTTGCCTACGGTAGTAGTATCGAGTTATATTGTGGGTTGCACTCACATGGCAGTTGTCTAGGCTTAACCTTAGCGAGACTAGTCGGATTACCGCAGAGTGTGCTGGAGCGGGCCACGGCCGTGTCGGAGATACTCGTTGGCAGGCTCGAGAGAAACAAGCGTAAATCAGAAGCTACTAATCTCGCCCGAAGAAGAAATCTCGTGCTCACCCTCAAGGAAACCTTGATCCGTGCCAGGGATGGAAACATGGAAGAAGGTGCTCTGCGGTCGTGGTTGAGTAGGCTCCAGGATGAATTTGTCAGCAGGATGGCAGTTTGGGATGCCGAGGATACGCGTGCTTCTATGGCTGCTACTGAAGACAGTGAAGGTTCAGAGCAAGCCGGTACAGGGGACGAGCAAATGGAGGATATTATAGAAATTGATAGTGACGAAAGTGACCATGCTGATGGTGAAGAGGCTGATGATTGTTAACTTATTAGCTAGTGTTTTTTCTCTCCTGTGCGTAATGTTATACTACGCTGACAGATGGTTATAGCTAGGTTGGCTTGTGAAGAAGGGGTACTTGGCAAAAGGCATAAGACCTCCAGCTATATTATAAGAGAACTATCATAGACGGAAAGGAAATTGGCACGTTCTAATCATATAATATCACTCGATCATGGTTATTTTCGTCATTCATGGTGTCTGCCTAAATTAAAAAAATCCCGACCCCACGCGACGCCCTCCCTCTCCTCCGCTTCCCTCCCCGTGAGCTTAAATAGACGAAGCAGGTTCCGCATCATCCATTCACGTCACTCAATGTTGGACGAACCCCTCCTATCTCTCCCGTACATCCTCTTCCTGCTTCCTCCGGGCACAGCACAGTATTCGGCGACACAGACCTGTCAAACGCACGAACGCAAATCTAAATAAGCGAAATTTTGTACCCCTTCCCTCCCCCTCCCGCTCTATAATTCAAGCACTATGATGATCGCGAAATGAAGAGAAAAAAAGGAAGAAAAAAAGGACTGCCGGGAAAAGCTTAACACGGGTAGCTATGATATCTAATTATTACACTGTAACTTACGGTATTGTATGTCGTTGGCGCTGTACTGTACTGTACAGTAGTATGTACAGTATGGTCTCCGCGCTTAATGGGTATTCGTGATTTGGTTCATCAGATTCTTTACTTTAACCTTTTTCAGGCTTCAGGCGGACGGGAGTTACCAAATGAATAAATAAATAAATAAATAACTAATAGCTAGTATGATATGGTAGCGGTGCTGTGTTGTGGTGTATATAAATAAATGGAATTCTGTTGGTTTTGTTGGGTGTGGGGGTGATACCGTAACCGTGCCAAGGTACCCACCACTTCGAAAGCCGCTACGCGCCATCGAAGATGGTGGCACTCTCCCAGAGAGTGCCTAACAGTTCAACGGGAGTAACAGTTCAACGGCAGATTTATTACATACAACGAGAAATATTAACAATGAGAAATATTAACAACGAGAAATATTAACAACAAAGTACCCAATTTCACGATTTAAAAGCTGCCATAACTTTTGCCTATTATTCTTCTCCTTTACTGCCTTCCGCATCTGCACAGAAATCACTTTCCACTGCTTTATAACTTTGTTGTCAGCAGCTTTTTGTGCACGGTCAATTGCTCACTGAGCCTTTTGAAGTTGCTCCTCGACACTATCCTGCTGCTTTTGTCGAACCATTGCTCTTGCCTCATGGGCATAGAGCACTCCACCCTTTTGGATTGACCACCGACTACGCTTTTGTCGTGCTGCCCGAGCAAGTTCCGCAGCTTTTGTATTTCCCAACTCTTGAAGTGCAAGTGACCCACTTTGTGCCTGAGCAAGACTTCCCTTTAGGTATTTCTGTAGACTTCGATTTGGTGTAGGAGAAATTTCACGGATTTTGGAGGAGAGAAAGTTTGCATGCTGCCGAAGTGAGCGTATTGTCTTTGGTGTTGTATCGTAATTATTTTCTGAAGATTGACTTGGAGGGGGGGTAGAGGGTGCTGGGTTGTCACTGCCGGGGAGGGGTAAAAATTTGTCAATTACAAGATTCGGGTTGAATGGAATTAGTCCCGTTTTCTTGAAAGCCGATATGATCGATGTCTCTTTAAAGGTTTGTGATTGGATAGACTCAAGGGCTGTCAGAAATTCAACTTTATTGAATTCTGAACACCCAGTCCTAGTCGCAGAGTCCAAAGCTTCAGCATGATAGTGTTTGTAGGGTTGAAAGAGAACAACATCGAGAGGTTGTAGGAGATGTGTGCAATGTGGGGGAAGGCAAAGGAGGAGGATCTTCTTCTCATCACAAAATGAAAAAAATTCCCATGTGCAGTGAGAATCGTGCCCATCAAGAATTAACATTCTCCAAGCTCCAATTTGACGTAATGCAGAGAACTTTTCGAAGTGATACAGCCAATCTAGAGCTCTCTCATCATTGGAATACCCAGAATCCGAAACTCCAACCAGAAAGCTCCCTGGCATATCCGTTTCCATATACCAATCCTCCATATGAACTGCTCCAGGAACAATGATCATAGGTGGCAGTACTGCACCATTTCCACTCACAGTCTCAATCACTGTCACCAATTCTCTATTGCTTGAGCTTGCCAAAGAAAGAGGACGCTTTGGCTCTCGGGTAACTACCCATTGATCTCGTCCAACACCAATTCGGAAGCCTGTCTCGTCAAAATTATAGGTATCAGTAGCAAGGATCCCCTCTCTTTCTTTTATCTCCTTATAACGATGGAACCAATCCAAGAGATCATCCAAATGATGCGATCATTTCCGTTCAACATCAAGAGCTTTTTGTTTTCTCTTGTGGTATTCTGGGTGCCTTTGCAGAAAGCAACAAGTCCACATATGACTTACGGTTGGTGGTGGTTCATATGAATCAAGATGAGTTGAGGCGAGAATCGAGTTTGCGTAAGAACTGATATGCTGATACCGAGGTGGAATACCGATCTCATCTAATCGATTCAGGTATTGACAGAGACCCAATTCCTGATCGGCAGTCATTTTCCGATTTGGTGACTCTCTTTGCTGTCGGGATTGGCGTCCTTTCCACCGGGCTCGAAGACGTCGCTCGGGTAGCTCATATTTTCGTGCCAGAGCTGCGATGTTTGGTTTTTCTGTATCTGCTATTTGAGCAATAGCTTGCGCAATTCGGGTCTCGATATCGGCATATGATTTGTTTGGCATAATGTGGTTGGTTGAAACAACTAGAATTTGTGGTGAAGGATAATAATATGTGATGATTCTGCCGTTGAACTGTTACTCCCGTTGAACTGTTAGGCACTCTCTGGGAGAGTGCCACCATCTTCAATGGCGCGTAGCGGCTTTCGAAGTGGTGGGTACCTTGGCACGGTTACTTGCTTTGCTTTGCTGAATGTGTTCGTTCCGATGGTACAGTACTCGCGCGGCCGAATTGAAGCTGGACACCCTCATATGGTAGTGATCGGTGAGCCAATAAACGTGCAGTCTAAGAGATGCTAAGCGGAGTGATGTAACTGGATATATCGAAGAAAAAGTCAGCTTCGCATAATTCATCGCAACGGACCACCTGTTCAGAGAGCAGCAATTCTGGTGCTCAAGTGGCATGCAAATATGTCATACAGAGATATTGCAGCAAAATTGGAGCTTAAAAAGCTCACAGTTGAAGATTAAGTTAGTTCATAAAGCTAAGGTAATGGGGCATCTCTTCTAGAATTATGATTAAATTGCTTACCACATTGCTGGACAGGCTCGTGCCTAGAATCAAGATGATGATAATGATGTTCTAAATCTCTATATACCGTACTTGAGGATTAATCAGATGTCTCAGCACATACCCAATTCTGCCGGTTTATTGGCTCGCTGATCACTACTAGATGAGGGTGTCCGTCACCCCACGATTGGTTTAGATTGACAGGTTAACAGAATTTCGAATACCAGTTAATGAGATCCAACACGGCCTGAGAGCTGATCTTATACCGCTTCTGGAAAGAGCTAGTCCTTCTCAGGAGCTTTTGTCTCTGAATTCTGAGATTACAGGGGGTGGCGGAGATAAGTGGATAACTCGAGTTTATCCCTTTGTTGGTTCCCAAATTTCAGGACCTTTTAGCACCTAATTTCTTATCTGATCATCAGAAACTATACTTCTAAAGGTATGGTTTTGGTCATTTGGTAGTGACCTACCCAATAGAATTTGTGACCCCCAGGATCTTTTCCTTAAGTGGCGACACTATCGCTGTAATCTGCTGTTAGGTGAGGTCCTGGATACAGACCAAGGGATACCCAGTATTGTAGCTAGGTCTTAGTCGCTGTGACTTTTGTTTCTTAGCTAGTCTGTTTTTCTTGTTAGGGCGTGTGACGTGTGTGGCCTTTTGGGTCACTTGGGAATTCTCTGTGGAGGTTGCGAACCATCCCTCTTCTTACAACCATCAACCAGTCAACCGAGCATCAGACGCACAACAACCGAGGACGGAAAGACCACAATGAGCATCAGAAAAGCAATAACCGAAGACAGAGAGACATCGAGAAGTGCAGCAGAACAGCCACCGCAGAGAATTTGAGAGTTTGGTTCCTTTTCTTTTCTTTTCTTTTTGCCTTTGAGTTGTACGGAAAATAGTTTGAGCCAGAGAAGTATTCCCAGGTAGTGGGAGTTTAAGTTTCTGTGCCCGGCTTGCTTTGATACTTTGTGACCTGTGTGAGGAAAGTGACCGAGCTGTAACCTTATTTTCATTCTTGTCTAGTCTGGGGGTAGGCCCTGTTTCACCTAATTAAAGGTATCTAACTACCGGCATGAGATACTCCCCCCAGCCAAGGGCCCCCTTAAAGAAAATTCCTCCTCCCTGCCTGAGTGCCTATCCAATTTTCGTTGCCCCCCTCATGCAACCTTAACAAAGGAAACTCCCCCCCCATCTCTTCTCCCCATCCTCAGCTAACTATCCACCTTACGTAGGAAACCCACCCCATCACCTCTGTGCCCAATGGTCATGTACTCAAAGAGATCCCCCAAAACAAAGGAAACCTGCCCCATCATCGTCATGCCCAGTAGTTGTGTACTTTAGGAAATCCTCCGCCCTACCTTCATGCCTGCCATGCTATCGGTACCCCCCTAGCATACCCTTTAACAAAGGAAACTCCCTCCCATGTGCCCCCACCAGCCTCCATGTTTCTCCCAACAAAGGAAACCCGCCACGTCACCTCCATGCCCAGCAGTCATGTACTTAAAGAAAATTCCTTCTTACTCAAGGGAACCCACCCTGTCACCTCCATGCCCAGTGGTCGTGTACCTTAGAAAAGTAAATAAAAGAAAATACTACTCCCCAGCATTGCTCCCTTGGGTCCCCAGGCCCTCCTCTCCTCTCGCCAATTCACCCCCTTGGCTCTTCTTGTTCTGTTTCCCACCCTGGCACCGTCTTTCTTTCCTTTCAGCTTCCATTCTTGTGACATGGTCCAGGTCATGGGTTAGCACATATTGTGCCCTCCTCTTTTTGTCATGCCATAGCTTGAGGCCACAGGTTTTGCACGGTTTTGTTCTATGCACCCTTGGTCCCTTCTCTGTGCCCTGGGGTGATGATTGCAGTTGTGATGTGGGTAGGTTGACATTTGCCCCTCATGTTTGTGCCTTGCTGATCTTTGGCATGTACTTGGATGGAGGTCTTTTTCTGAGTTCTTCTGGCCAGGATGCTATTCACTTCAGCAGTGTGGCCTGGTCCTTGTCCTCCTGGATTTCGGCCTTGGTGGGCTGGACTATTTCGCATTCCTTCCTTAGGTGTTCCCCGGTGATGATACTCTTACCGTAGGGGCACTCCCTTCATTTCGCTTCTGTGTCTTGGTAAGGCCAGGCTGCTGTAGCTCATATGTAGATCAGGTCTCTTAGGTTCTGCCTGGTGATGCCCCATAGGTGGGTGTACTTCCTCCTTGGCCTCCCTTTGTATCGCCCGGTCTTGCCCCAGATGCTCGCTTTTCAGTTCTCGAGGAGGTGTTCCTTTAGGTTGTTCTTTCCCAGTTTGTGGCTGAGGGATATCTTGATCATGTTTTCCACTGGGGAGTGCTTCATCCAGTCCTGCATCCATTGCGTCAGCCTTTCAAGGTATTTGGCCCTGAGGCAGAGGAGGTTGTGTTGGTGCGTTATGTACAGCCAGAGTGGGGGAATTTCCAGTTCTGCTTGAATCATGTCCAGGGGTGTTTTCTGTTCCAGGTTGAAGGCCAGCCTAATTATTTTATTAAGGGTTCTTTGGGCTGCATCTATCTCAGTCAGTCCTTTCCAAACCTCTATACCATATGTCAATTGCAGCAGTATCAGTCCCTTGATTAGTCAGAGGGTGGTCCACACATTGAGGCCTCCCACTTTGTACCTGTTCATGAGTGCATTTAGGAAGAAGCTTGTTTTGTTGGCCTGCGCAGTCCAGTGCATGATGTGGGCCTTCTATTTGAAGTCTGGTGATATGTAGTAACCCAGCCATCTCATGACCTCCTTTTCTGATGCCTCGACCCCCACCATGCTGGGTTTGAGGTGTTTGGCCAGTGGCATTTTGATGTGGATGCGTTCTATCTTTAGAGGTGAGAGGTTGTAGCCATGGTCTCCACAGGCACATTGTACCCTGTCCAGTGTGCCCTGGTGTGCTATCTGACCTTGTTCTTGGTTCCTGAAGGTTGTCACAACCAGGATGTCGTCCACTTAGGTCAGTAGCTCTATGGTTGTTCCGGGGGCCTTATGTGTTTCTATAGAAGTGATTTCTCTTACGCTAATCAGGAAGCGGATTGGTAAAAGGGGGGAGCCTTAGGGGGTTCCCTTGTCTATTACGAAGGTTCTGGAGGTCTTCCCGTTGAATCTGTAGGCTGTCTTTCTGTTGGCTGCCCAATGCCTTCCCTATTGACCTAGGTGTCAGTTCTTGTTCTCTATTGCATGGTAGACTTCTTCCATTCTGATGTGGTCAAAGCCCCCTTCTATGTCCAGGGCCATCAGGCAGGCATGGGGTTGTTTAGAGTTCCTGATTGTATGGTCGAGGACTTGTATGGCATCGGTTGTACTATTGTTTTTTCTTCCACCAAATATGTTCTTTGTCAGGAGTCCAAGGTCAGCTATGCATATCACTGCTACCCTTTCCAGTATCTTGGTCAGGATGGGTTGGAGTTGTATAGATCTCCAGCTTTTAGCTACCGTGTAGGAGGCTTTTTTTTCCTTCGGTATGAATATGGTATTGCTCCTTTTCTAGTTTTCCGGTATCTAGTTTTTCCAGGCCCTATTCAAGGTTGCCAGGAAGAGTGCTTCTCTGTATTTCCTGAATTCCTTGATCAGTCTTGTGGGGATGAGGTCTGGTCCTGCTGCTGACTTGTTGGGGGATGCTTTCAGGGCTGTATCCAGAATACCTATCTGGAGTATTTCCAGTTCACTCCCTGGGTGTTCCAGTGTCCTCTTGTGTTCCCTTCCATATAGGGTAGTGTGGAGCTCCTTGGCTATGTTGGGGTGTTCTGCTGCTATACTGTTGTCTTTCCTGGTGAGGGCTGGGATCAGTTATTTTGTTTGCCATGGTCTGATGGTCCTAAAGTACTCTGGGTCCGTTTCTTCTTGCAGGGCTCTCCTGTTTGCCTCCAGTTTTGCTTCCACTATGGCTTTCCTGTAGCTTTTCCTCGTTAGTGGGAGGGATGGGTCAAGGGGGTTACTTCTTAGTTTCTAGGTCAGTTCCATCCTTTTCTTGGTCAGTTCTGGGGTCCAGAAGGCATTTGCAATTAGTTTTGCTGTTGGGGTGTACCTGAGGATTATCCTGGTGAGTTCCTCTTGTACGTATTCTAGGTCGTCATTGGCCGAGCCTAGCAGTAGCAGTTTCGACCTTATCTTGTTCCAGTCTGCTTTGTTGTATCTGAGGGGTTTGTATTGGGAGCGTCTCTAGGTGCTTTCAGTCCTTATGCTGAGCGCCATGTGGTCTGTCGATGGGAGTGGGATGTTTCTCGTTCTCAGGGCATGGTAGCAGTCTCCTATTACCAGGTCGATGGTGGTTCCCATTGGCCAGGCTGCTGTTGGCGGGTGTGTGGTGGTGTGGGAGTTGGTTACTATTAGGTTTCTCTCATCTAGCCACCCCTTCATCTTGTTTCCAGCCTGGTTTGTTTCCTTTTTAGACCAGAGGGGGTGGATTGTATTGAAGTGTTACGATCTGCTATATGATCTCTCCTATTTATATCTTGCAACAGGCAACGAGTCTGCAGTTAGTCTTTGTTAAGGTAATACTTACCTTCTATTGTATTCTCCGTCTGGTTCTCACCATGGGTCGTCTTTTGAAGTCGTTGCGGTTTGTACGTTAGTTTGTGAAAGTGGCTTTTTTGGGTCCTTTCGGACCAGTTTCTCCTTCTTGTTTACTCGCTGTTTCTAACCTAGTTAGATCAACTAGAGGGGCGTAGGTTCGGTTAATGTGGGCTTGTTCGTTTTGTGTTAGTCCCTTTGACCTGCCCGACAAAGCTGCTACCTACGGCTCGTGTGAAATGCCTTTTTCTTCCCCGGCTAATAACCGGCTTTTTTGTGTCTTGGGGGGATGTTGGTGAGCTTGGTGGGTACTGCTGTACCCTCCGTTGCAGTGGTAGGGGTGCTTGTGGTGGGGTCAGCGGTACGCTGTTGTTGTAGAACAATTGCCGCTTCGTTCATTCCAAAAGCCCCTGCTTTTGTCTTTCTTCCTCCCCGTTTTTTAGAACCGGGTTCCAGTTCTTTCCACCTCTTGTCGGCCTTCCTATAGGCTGCTATTGGGTATGGCTAAGGAAGCTCTGCTTCCTTTGGGACTTCTCCTTTTAGCTCCTTTTCCTCCTTGTTTAACGTTTCGACCTCCTCCTATTTTTTGCCAGTTTTCCTCTCTATCGCCCGTTTCTATAGTCCTAGGCTCGGGATCTTTCTCTCGATCGTTCTCTTGCGATACGCTCCTTCCTCCTTCTTTTTTCCAAGTCGTCCTAACGCCCACTATACCGTGTGTAGGCGTCTTTGTATTCTTTTCTACACATGATACTTCCTATGGTAGTGCTTAGGAGTTCCCTGACTCCTAAATCCCTCTCCCCTCGATCATAATGTTTGGGCTGTACCAAACATTACCAAAGTAAACAATTTCCAAAAAGTGTACTGAGTCAACTCAGTATGCTACTATACAAAAGTGTGATACTGAGTCCATGCTCAATATCCCAAAGTGTACTGAGTGTCAACACTCAGTATCAACAAATACAAACTTAAACTAACCATACAACTCGTAACTGAGTATCCATGCGGATACTCAGTACTCCTAATTCTCCGTACTGAAGCAAATATGCTCAGTACTTCAAAGCGTGTACTGGGGGAATTCCAGTACCCTGAAAGCGCGTACTGGTTTATACCAGTACTCCAATATACAATGCGCTTACGTACTCAGTGTAAACACTGAGTAAACTAAACTTTCGCCCAACGACCTTCTTGATATATTTCTCCAGTCATCCTGGACTATCAATCAAGAAGTGCGTTGGTGGATTCAATAAAGGATAGAATATTCAATAGTTATTTTGTGGAAATGCGAGAAATGGATGTTCTAGTTGTTGGCGCTTCTTTTTGTTCTGATTATGATCAATCGTGATATTCCTGAATCATAACTGTTGCCAGTTATAGATTCTGCATCACATTCTATTGTTCATAATTCGTAAGAGCTTCT
>ML120444.1:261772-422659 GCA_003788595.2 Choiromyces venosus 120613-1
ATAGGTGTTCTCCGGAAGTCCCATTGAGATTCCTGTTCCGATGAGCTTTTGTCCCCTTGCTGGGATGATGGCTCCTTCTATGCTGAACAGGTCACTTCCTGCAGCTTTTTGCGAACCTTTCATAGGTATTTTCGCATCTTTTCTCAGCTTTTTGACCGTAACTTCATAGTTTGGTCCTTCCTTGGTGCTGATCTTTAAAATCCGGCTTTCCAGATTTTCCCGAATTGCTTCCTTTTCTGGTATTGCATATACCGTTGGGGAGGCATCAAGGCATACTGCCTTACACCTGTCGCTATCGAAGGTGATTTCTTCTTTTCTCCAATCAATCCTTGGGTTGTGGTCCTTTAACCAGGTCATGCCAAGGATGACTTCGTGTTTGACAAGGTTAGCCACTAGGAAAGTTACTTTCTCTTTGTGGCTTCCGATATCCATAGGGATTTCGGTAACATGGGTAATTGGTCCTGCATCCGATACAGTTCCATCCACCATGTATATATCTCTTGGTTTTTCGATTTTCATTAAAGGTAGCTGGTGATTTATAGCGAAGTTGCAGTCTATAAAATCTTCAGTTGCCCCTGAATCAATCATTGCGTTTGTCGATATCTGCTCCTTTCTGTTGTGGAGTTGTACTTTGACCATGATGTGGTCCGATTCGAGGTTTTTTGTTTCTTTGTTGGTTAAAGTGGTGTTGAGGTATGTGGTTTTGATGTTTTTTGTTTTGTCGTCCTCCGGTCCATCTTTTCCTGAGGACGTCGTCGTTCTTTTGATGGGTTTCATTTGGTTGTCCCCAGGACCATCTATTCTTGGGGACTTTCGTCGTTTAAAGTTTCTTCTTGCTCTTTTTCCACATCTAGTTCTCGGATCTTTGGTCCCTTGGTGTTAGATTTCTTGACTCAACAATCTTTTGCCATATGTCCCTTCCTTCCACACTGATAGCACAATCCTTCTTTCATACGTTTTCTCCATTCTTCCTGGGGTAGCCTTTGGTACCTCCTTTGATTTGTAGCATCCAAATCCATCGCATCTCCTCGATTTGGCTCCTTAGGTGTTGTTTTGAAGGTGCCATTGTTGTTTCTTGGAGTGTCATGTGTTTGGTTGTCTTGGGTTCCTTTCTGGATATGCTTTACCATGGCCATCTTGGTCTCCATGGTGATTGCCCATCTCGCTAATTGTTCTGTGTTTTGGAATACAGTGGTATCTCTTCCCCAAGCAGTTAATAGTGTTGTATCCATTCCTGCTAGTAGCCATTCTCCCTTTATTGCTTCATCCAATTCAGCCTCGGTGGCCGTCATTCTGAAACTGTTCCAATATTCCGTCACAGATCTGGTTCCTTGTCTTAATTTTTTAAGCTTCATTCGGGCTTCTCCTCTGGCATCTATAGCTCTGAATTGTTCCTTGATGGATGTCTGGAAGAGTTCCCAAGATCCGTCCCATGGTTGTGCTATACTTCCTTCTGTATAAGGTGTAATCCAATTGGCTGCATCTCCTCTTAGCAGGCTTGTTGTGTATACTATCTTGTCCATGTCATGGTTATCATGCCATCCGATAGCTTGGAAGTATACTCTTAATTTAGCTAGCCATGTCCGTAGTTTGCTTCGGTCTCCCTCAAAGGTTTCCGGTTTTTCTGTTTTAGGTCTCCTTTCTGCTTGTAATCCTGCTAGGATCTGCGTTAGTTGTTCTGCTGTTAATACCATAGGTAATGCTTGGCCTTGTTCTCCTCCTTCTTCTTCATCTCCTGGTGGGGGGTTCATCTGTTGGTCTCCTGCCGCTTGGGCCATTGTTGTCGTTGGGTGTTGTTAGGGATGCAACCAAATGTTACGATCCGCTATATGATCTCTCCTATTTATATCTTGCAACAGGCAACGAGTCTGCAGTTAGTCTTTGTTAAGGTAATACTTACCTTCTATTGTATTCTCCGTTCTTCGAGAATCCTTAATACTTGTTATCTTACACTACGTCTTAGATATTGACCGTTGTCAATACTAAGTCCTTATAGTGCTAACTAGTATTAGTCTTGTTTTTCTTCGCGTTGTTGTTGATCTTGTAGGTAAAGAGCGTAAAGGTGTTTTATTGATAACTTATAAGATAGGAAATAACTTAGGTGGTTGCGTGAAGAACTAACTATCAGGTCCTACTGACCTCTTTATATAGTTCTTCCAGCAACCCGCTTTCAAATCAAATGAGTCACAAATGTGACTCATGCATTCGCGTAACATATAACCTCATGACCATATTTGGTCATGCGCGAAAGTCCCATGACCTTAAGGGGGTCATGTGCGAAACTTCATGACTCGTATAAACGAAGTCATGCCTCTTAATCCTCATGACTCATAGGCGTACCTATAAGTCAATGCTCAACATACCAATCAAATTCAAACATAAACAACTATGACTCTCAACTGTGAGTCATGTGAAACCCTATGACTCGTACCTGAGTCATAGTGTGAAAACATATCATCGTATAACTCAACTGAGTTATGTGAAAACCCTTTTAACAAATGAAACCATTACAAACCATGTCGGGTTTGTAATATGAAGTCCCCTATTAGTATGTTCTTGTTGTTCTTATGCCATTCATTTCCATGGTCAAAATCATGTATGTAGTTGCTGTTTGGGTTTGCTCGGCAGTAGTCTTTGGAACATTGGTAGCTGAACGTGATTTCTGTACCTTCAGTCTATAGGCTAACGTATTGCGAGGATATTCTTTCTACCATGAACATGTGAACATATTCATTTTTGATGTAGGCAGTGCAGCCATACTCTACCACTGGTGTGCTTGCGTAGCATGTGTAGCCTTCAATGTGCATCCAGTCCTTGTTTTCTAGTGGGCATTCTCCAAGTGCTATAATTTTTGGTTTAAGTTTTCGTGAGATCTTAAATAACTCTGTGACAATGTTCATGGACCTGCCGATATTGTGGTATATAATATGAGTGGTCGCCATAATTAGTTATGGGGGGTTGGTTGGGTCGGTCCTACTGTGTTACTTGCTTCTCCTTCTTTTCTCTCCTCATTCCTTTCTCCCCTGTATTCCTTGGGCGATCTGGCCCATGCCCTGCTGGGGCATTGTCTATCCCCAGTGAAGTGTGAGGATTCCTTGCAGTTTGGGCATTTTCGGATGGTGTGGGAGCATGGTTTGCCTTTCCCCTTGATACAGTAGGGGACTGTACAGTGGTGGTCTTTGGTGTAGTAGTCTCAGTTGCAGTATTTGCATGTAGGGTTTAGGCGGTAGTGTACTGTGTGGTGTCCCAATTGAAGGCAGCGGTCGCAGCAGGTAGAGGAGTCTTGCCTAAGGTATCTTCGGAAGGTGCATCTTTGTCCGTAAAGGGCTAGTGCTGGTTTGGTCTTTTTCAGGGAGTTCATGACTGACTTATTTGCTTCAACTGAAACAATTATTGATGATTTGGCCTTGTTGTCGGCCTTGAGGGCAGTGGGGGATCAGATCTACTTGTGCCGGTCTAGGAGTCGTATGGCTGGGTTGAAGTCTGAGATTTTCCTCTTGAGATCTGTCCAGTTTGGTGCATTTATTTCCCATTCTGCTGGGGTCCATCCATCCTCATCGAGTTGTATCCGTCTATGACTATGTTGACTGAGGGGATCTCTGTAGTGATACTGAAGCCAAAGATCTAGATTCCGTTCAGCATCCTAGTGATTGTAGCTTCGTCTTTCAGGACTGGCTCTGTTGGGAGGTCCTGGAGGGTTGTAAGGGCTAGGTCCTCTTTTCTGTTGAACTCTGTGCAGGCGAATTTGACCCTGGATACAGAGTTCACCAAGTTTCTGATTTGGACGGGTGTGACCCCCATTGCCCCTATCCTTCAGCCTCTTTCTACCAAGTGGATCAGGAGGCATCTCTGTCTTACATGTGGGGTGGATGGAGTGATGGTACTTGGGTCAGTGTCACTATGCCTGGGCCCTTTTCTCTCCTGTCGTTTCCCTTCCTTTTGACCAATATGAAGGTGTCGGTATCAATTCCTGCGCCTGCCATTGCAGTGTATGTCTGCTTCTTAGATACTAGTTGGTTGGTACCATCAGGGCAGGAGTCCTGCAGGATCGCCGGGGCTGGTGCGATCATTGCTTTTTGGGTTTTTGCAGCTAGGACCATAGGTTGTACTGGTGGGGGTGGTTGGGGCCTCGTTTCTCTGGGGGTCTGGGGCCATGCCATCTGTGGTATTTTGTTGGTGTTGTTGCTGGTGCCTCTAGTATTTGTGGTTATCACTGCCATGATTCTTTTTTCCTTTTCTTCCAGGCACTGGGTCATGTTTGCTTCAATGGTCACAAGGAGGATGCCCATGGATTTGTTGGTAATGGTGTCCAAGGGCGTTCCTATGTGTTCCAGGACTAGTGCCTCCATGGTGAGGTCGATGGGGTTGCCTTCCCCTGTGTAGGCTCTCAGAGGGGCCAGGACTGTTTGTGGGCTCTCCTGGGTTGCCCTTTGTTTCCCTTTCTGGGATGAGGATAGTGTTGGTGTAGTGGTAGCGGTGGTACCTTGTTCTGGTGTGAAGTTGCCGGAGTCCATTCCTGGGATCTCTTTGCGGGTTGGTCCTATCTCGAGGGGTTAGGAGAAGTGTGCTCTTCTGGGGAGTACCTGGGAGGTGGGGGCGTGTTGGCTGTTACTGATGCCGGTACCATCTGTGTTTTGCCTGTTTACCAGGGTCATGGCTGTGTCCTGGGTATTCTGTGAGTCTGGTACTTGCACAGTTGGTTTGTGATCCATTTGCACTTCCAGGGGGGAGGAAGGTGGGATCTGGGAGACTGTACCTGGGCTCTCTTGGGATGGGTGGAAGGAGGAGGCCTGTGCTGCGAGTTGGGCTAGGGTGTTTGGGTCTACTGTATCGACTGCTTGGTCCCCAAAAATCTTTTGGAGGGAGGTGTAGAAGCTTGGGAGTGATGCACTGATGGGGGGGTGTTCCGCAATTGTTGCCATATTTGCTAGTTGTACATAGCATGTTTCATTGCAGTTTAACTCTCTGTGGACAGTTGGAAGGGTACTTCCTGGTGCGATAATCTTGTTGCCGACATTGATGGCCTTGTTGGGGCAGTTTGTTGTGTGCTCGATCCTTGAGAACATTGGGAGAAGCGACTGGAGGGGCACTCTATGGGGGGAGCCTGGTGAGAGGAGGGATGGTGAGTAGGGCCTTGAGCTCTTGGTGGGACTTCTGGGCCCTCCAAGGGGAGAGGGAGGGAGTGAGATGTGGGTGGCTATAGCCTGCCTGGTATTTTGGTTGAAAGGTAGAGACATTTAGAGGAGATACAAGGTGGTCTTCGGGCCGGTAGCTTGTTTCTCGGTTGTTTCGAAGTTTTAGAATGGAGCCTTATTATTGGCTCCACACCTAACGGTGAGGTATCGTGGGTGAAAGGGTGGAGTAGTAGAATCAGTGAAAACTCTGATTATACTGGAGGAAATAGTGTCAGTGGGATGAGTTGGCAAGGTGCTGCATTATCTTTTGGTTGTGATGGAGCGAAAAAATTGGAAAATCTTGGAAAAAGTGGGGATTTCATAAGACTGTACCGTATTGGAAGAAAAGTGACTGAGCTTCATGCCAACCTTCAGCCTTCCTGAAACATCCTGCCTCCGGAGGGAGAGGAAACAAGTAATGTACCCAACTAAGTTGTTAACCATCTTGGGGAGTTTGACCACCACAAAACAACCAGAATCAATCACCCAAACCGCTAGAAGAAAGTTACCAAAACAAAGCAAGATGAGACCAACTAAAATCAAATTAATATAGGTAAGCTAGTAAAATGGAAAAACCATTTGGAACTTTAAAAAGGAAAAAAAAACATTTGAAAAATAAAGCAAAAATTATAAACACTAACCATGCCAAGGTTCCTGCTGATCATGTAACTGTGCGTATTTACAAATCTTGTAGCACCTCTATGAGGTACCTGACAGCCCAATGTCAAATTCAGCCCAACATCACATTTTGTAAACTAAGAAACTTTAAAATACATTTTGTCAATGATAGTTGACTGTCACCACTTCAGATCTTTTTTGCTGTTTTACATATCACTTTAACTCTTGTAGAGTAGGTTTCCTTTTTTTTCTTTTTCTGTGGTCCCAGATTGCCTCCTTTTTCAACCTTTCCAGCTGCCACTCAGCCTGCTTGACCTTCTTCTGTGTATCTTCATCAATCTTTTTACAAACAGTTACATTCACCTGGTGAGCATAAATAACTCCCCCTTTCTGGACAGACTACTGACTTCAGTTTTGGCATACAGTGTTAGGCATATAAAAAAAAGGGCCAAAGTTACTCAACCTTTATACAGGATTATTTCTACCATACCCCTACAGCCCCCATGTAGGGACGGGGCGTCATCACGGTATTACAGCTGAGTTGCATCCCAACACATAAGCAACAATAAGTGACACCTTCAGCATAACACTGTATATGTTATTGCCATCTGACCGACTAGATGTTGTCCATAGGATATATGTGAGAGCACCTTTGGCGACTCATAAGAAGTAACTCGAAAGAAATTGGTTACATTTTGAGCAAGTTATTATCCTGTATGTTAGCAGTTAAAAAGTGTGGCTGATAAGTAATGGGACAATTTGGGAAGAAACTGTTAGTGACTGAATATTGTGAGCCTATGGTACCAAAGGGTAGCCATAGAGGTGAGCCTCTTGCTTTGAAAGAAGTTGTACCCCAAGAGGGTCTGCTCGAGAATTGGCACGAGAAGTTTTCACCTGACAAGCCATTGGCTCAATCGAGGTCAAAAAGTCATTCATGTCTGATGGCTTTGCAATGCATAAAAATGCAATGCAATAGCCATGCTCATTCATTAAAGCTAATCACTTTATATTTTGGGGTAGAATGATTAGCATAGTTGCTATTAGGGTAGCATACTCAAATTAAGTTCATATAGCAGAGAGATCGAAGACAACCTACTGGCAGAATGTTCACACCCTCAGAAACAAATAGGAGTTTGAAGAAATCATAGCTAAGCAAGGTAAATATTCTCAGGGTCAGGAGTGTTCACACTTAGGAAAAAACAAGAAGTTTTCGATGGAGGTACTTAGATAGTATGGGAGTTGATTGTAGCCTGCGATAACCCAGATGTGGAATATAAATATCGAGGTACTCCCAGCTATTAGACATATCAAGCAACAGAGAAGGGATCTTATTAATATATTTATTATTTACTCTTGAAAAAACTTATTATGCTCACAACCTTCTAAGGCTACCTTGACGATCTTCATTTTTGTTTTACCTTACTTTACCTCAAGAAACATACAGCCTAGACCAATCTACACTATCTACAGTTGGGCTATCATGTAACAGTATATTAATACTCTCCACATTACCTAGGCTCATACATGCATTTACCCCTACCTATACTTATTATAGATCACATCAGATGAGATTCACCTATGCCCCTAGCTATTCAAGAAGCCAGAGCCGCTACACATATGGAAGAAGGGGCACCTTCTCCAGCCAGCGATGTGACATCCATACTAGCTACTACCACTACTCAAAACCTCCTATTCCTCTCCAGTAGAGGTTCCCCTGTGGGCTCTTTGCGAGGAAGGAGATCATAGGGAGTTGAAAGAAGGGCATCTACCCCAAGAGGAAGATGAGATGGCCCTCCATGAAACCTAGAAGTTCTGGCTATCCTAAACCACATTCTAGAGTACCTTAATCAAGTTGATCGGAGTGCTTCAAGGTCTATCGATGAACAACACATAGCTTACAACAAGCTGTTCTCACGAGGACAACAATATGCCAATCAGCTAGAAGCTTAGAGAAATAGGCTTGACTGGGGAGAACAGATAGTGGGAAATGAGCTAGAAGGAATACACTTGAAAATGAGTGCATTCTGAGAAGAAATAGGAACATCTCAAAAGCACTTCTAAGACCAAGTAACCACAGAGCTACAAAGACATAATGCTCAATATGAGCAGTAACAGGTGGTGAGTACCCAATTGCATCAGAATATTGACCTGACAGGGCACGTGTCATTTTTGCGAGACCAGCAGCTGGAACAAATAATCTAGCAAGTGCAAGCTTAAGTAGAAATTGACCAAAAACAAAACGCAGTGGCAGAACAAAGGATGCAAGAAATGATGCACTATATGCAGCAACAATTAGTCTAAGTGGCTCATTCAGCAGTCACATCTTCCCTTCCACCAAGACAAACAATGGCAGAAACTGCTCCTCCGTCTTCCTCTGGTTCCCTAGCTGGAAGGCCAAAGAAAGGAAAGGAGATTGACCGAGGCCAACCAACAGCCATAGGAGGAGGAGAAGAAGGAGGAGGAGGGGAAGGAGGGGGCAAAGGACCCCCAATAATGCATGGAGCTAGAGGTGGGGACCCTAATCCCAGCAGCAGCAGTAGCTCTAGTAACGGGGAAGGTCCAGCCTCACCTCCCATACCCAGGGCCCCAAATCGCTTCCCTCTAAAGACAGCCCTAGATACAGATAACATGTTGGAAATATTGGGAACCATGATTGCCAGAGGAAAACAGCATGCTGACCCACCAACTATATTCGAGGCCAAAGTCTATGAGGACATCAACACATAGGTGTTAGACTGTGAAGACTATTTTGTGAGAAATCCGAATCAATGGACAGAAGACCATGATAAAATTGTCTATGCATTGAAAAGAACAAATGGAAAAAAGGTAGCCCCCTTCGCTGAATGGTACCAAAAAAGCATGACAGGTGATATGGGTGCTCCCTTTCAACCAGACTTGGTCTCTTGAACCAGGTTTACCCAGGAAATTATTAGCAGATGCTTGGGTATTGAGCAAGAATGGAAGGCAGTATAGGATATGAAGAAGATCCCGTATAATAATGACATCGAAGACTACCTCCTTCTGCTCAAAAACCTTAATATCAAAGCTAAGATGTCTGGGATTGGATGGAGGCTCCTAGTCAAAGACAAGCTCCCTGAACAAATCCTGAGAAGGCTCTCAGGAGAGACATATGATTCTGATGAAGACTGGCTCAAGGTGCTAAGAGGCTTTGGGAAATTAGAGGAATCTTTTTTACAACGTCAGAACCTCTTCCACACAATGGGAAAGGGGTGAGGGGATGCCACAAAAAGAAAATGTAGCAATGAAAATAAAGGTTCCAATACCAAGGCCAACAAGAAACCATGGGCACAAAAAGTAGCTGGAACAGGCTGGAAAGTGCAGAAAGCAAATTCAGGAGAAAGCAATTCAACTCAGATACACACCAATTGGAAGAAAGCTCATGAGGGAGTCCCCCAGACCCTAATAGACAAGAGGCAAGAAACTCAGGGCTTGTGTACCTGTTGTGGACTAACCAACTACAAATGGGGCATGTGTAGAAGAGCAGCTGTGGTTAGCTCTGTGACACAATGCAAGCTACCAAAGAGACTGAATACTCAGTTGGGGGTCTGGACCCCCCAAGAAAGGTAGCCACAGGTTGGCCACGTGGCAATGATAAGGCTACCCCCATAACTTTGGGAACTATCTGACCCGGGGTCCAACTGAGGGGAATTCTTTCGAGGTCTATACACCCTCTTCTCAGCTGAAGAGCATTGGACTGGTCACTATCTAATTGAAGGAGTTACACCTGACACTGATTCGGGTCTGTGTATAAGCTTAAGGAGGCAAAAGGGTTGAGTAGACAGGGAGTAGTTTGGCACCATACAGCAATGGCGTATGGGTACTTGTAGTCTGGCACAAATTTGCAATGGGGGCTTACGCCCCACCAGACTTGAATCTTAGTCCACACTGACAGCACTAGTGGATTGTACCCCCACTTTATCATAATGAAAAAGTACTGGTCAGGTTATAACGGGAACCCCTCGGCAGAGGGTAAAGACCACGAGTAGTGGGTTACCCAATAACTGAAAAATATTCTTTTCTTGTCAGTTTACCTGAGGAGACCTGATTGGTTGAAATAACATGGGCGTTATAGTAAACTCAAAAAACTTTACACCCATTATAACCAATTATACAAAACTGCAAGAATAAAATGGTTAATGCCTACACCAATTATACCTTAGTACCAATACGACTTTGCTCATTACAAATTTTAACTTGGAACCAGGAACTCTTCTCCTTTGTCCCAAGGGAACCATCATCTTTTGTACACCCCACAGGGAACATCTGTACAAAAATCCAAGAATACACTAAAGTACACCATAGTACTATTATCTCCTTGTGCTGAATATTCCTCCAAGCACACCAAAGACCTCATGTACCTAGGTACACCAGGTCAACATATTTATCCAGACAAAAATTCTGCTCAAGAAGGACTCTTGAACCCTCACTAAGCACGAAAGGGTACATTAAAGTCCATACCAGATTCTGGTTGTAAAAATGTCAAAGCGAAAACATATCGAGACAGAGCCGTCGGGCAAGCGGTGCAAACTTATTGCCCCACAACCTACCCTTTATGAGCAACTAGAGGGTCACGCACACCTCTATGTTGTGGGAAAATGATATCGAATCCAAATCTTATTAGACTCTGGAGCTGATGTTTTTGTCCTAAACAAGAAATTGGTATGAGAGTTAGATATACCTTGCATAATGTGCAGAAATCACATCCTAATTAAGGGATTTATGGGCGACATCGCCAAGTCAAGTGGCGAGTGACATATGGTGCCCGTAAAAATGGAAATAGGAACAAACCATCATACTACCGAAGTCTCCTGTGAGGTGGCACCTACAAATAGATGGGGAATGATAATACTCTATGGTTGGTTAAAGGAACATCCCATATCCAACATTACATATCCAAACAAATGGGAATTTCAGAATAGGAAATGCCATGACCACTGTAGCCCTGGCACTTGGTGTGACTGAAATGAATTGTTTAAATGGGACGATGATGTGGCTCATGACCCAGATGCAACAGTTGTTGGCTTGGTAACATCTATGGATGAAAACAAGGATTTGGTACTCAGCCAGTTACCAAGGGAGTACTTAGATTATACTGACCTTTTTCTCCCATTGGCTGTGGAAAGACTACCTCTAAGAAGGATGTTCCACCACACGATTGATATCAAAGAGTACCTAAGCCCTCTGTGGGGACCAATTTACAAACTCTCACCCTCTCAACTAGAAGCTCTGCACTTATACCTAAATGAGATGTTAGAACAAGGAAAAATCAGGCCTAGTATGCCACCTTATGGAGCTCCGATATTTTTCATTCCAAAACCAAATAGTGGCTGGTGCCTATGCATCGATTATAGGGGCCTTAATAAGGTCACTGTATCTAACAAATACCCACTACCTCTAATGATAGAGCTATGAAACCGAGTTGTCGGATCAAACATCTTTACCAAATTAGACCTAAAAGATAGGTTCCACCTGATTAGAATTAAGGAAGGAGACGAATGGAAGACAGCATTCCAAACCGGCTATGGAAACTTTGAATATAAAGTCATGCCATTTGGACTCATTAATGCCACAGCTACCTTCCAAGCAATGATGAACACAGTTTTACAAGAATTCCTAGATCATGGCATCGTGGTCTACATGGACGATATTCTCATCTACTCAGCAGAAGAGGCAAGCCATGTCGAGCTAGTCTGAAAAGTGTTAACTCACCTAAGGGAATATCAAATGGCAGTCTCTATTACAAAGTCTTATTTTCATGTCACTACAGTGGAATTTCTAGGTAATGTGGTGACAATGAGAAGAGTCTCCATGAGTGAGAAAAAGGTAGAATCTATCCAAAATTGGAAACAACCAAAATCTGTAAAAGAGATACAAATCTTTATGGGATTTGCAAACTTTTACCAGAGATTTATTAAGGACTTTTCTGCAATTTGCAAACCAATTACAGAGCTCCTGAAGGAAGATTCCAAACATTTTGCTTGGGGAAGAGAGCAGGATGAGGCCTTTGAGTTCTTAAAAAAAGAATTTGTGACTGCACCAATTCTGTCATTTTGACTGTATGAGGGAAACAATCGTGGAAACTGATGCAAGCGATTTCGCACTTGGCTGTGTTTTATCACAGCTCGTGAAGAAAAAGCTACACCCAGTAGGATTCTACTTGTGAAAATTCAGATCCACTGAATGAAACTACCATGTTCACAATAAGGAATTACTGGCAAATATTGAGGCTTTCAAAGAATGTTGTCACTATCTGGCAGGAACAGAAGTCTCCATTACTGTTTACACTGATCATCAAAATTTGCAGTACTTCCTTACCACAAAAGTGTGGAGTGCTAGGCAAATTCAGTGGGTGCCGAAATTGGCAGATTTCAATTTCTATATTGTTTACTGTCCAGGAGTCCGAGGGGGCAAACCAGATGCATTGAGTAGATGGCCAGAGTACCATCCTGAAGGGGGAGCTACCCATAGGGAACAGTCAATTTTGAAGGCTGAAAACTTCTTACATGTTGTCATGGCGTAGAAAACTCCCGGGGATAAAAGATTAACCCCCATGGCCAATATAGAACTCGATCCTAGGCTAGAAGATGACCGAAGGTCAGAAACAGAAGACTTGGACAGAAGCATAGAGCCACAAAGGGTCTGAGTCCACAGATTGGTAGAGAATGTGAAGATTCCCACTAGAGGGTCAACTTTTGTAGTAGGATATGACTTGTATAGCATGGATACACTAACCATTCCTAGAAAAGGACAAGTCCTCGTCGCAACAGGAATAGCTGTAGGGCTCCCTACAGGAACCTATAGGCGAATAGCACCCCGAAGTAGATTAGTGCTCAGATATGGTATACACCTAGGAGCTGGAGTAATAGATACAGACTATACTAGCGAAATAAAGATTTTAATAGTCAACCTGATGAATGCAGACTACAAGGTTGCAAAAGAGCGCTGGATAGCCTAAATGATGGTCAAAAAAATCGACAACACAGAGCTCCAAGAAGTGGCAGACTTAGTAATAACAGAACGAGCTGATGCTGGCTTCAGAAGTAGTGACCTACTTGGAAAAAAGCCCATAGTATGCTTTTTGCAAGCGAGCTCTAGAGACAATAAACATTTTGACCATTATGACAAGGAACACAATCTAAAATTATCAGAAGAAATAGTAATGTTGGCTAATGCCATTATTGCAAGAGCAAAAATAAGAAAGTTCGATGCCAACTTCACAGCAAAGGTTAATAAAGCGGCCAAACAGGATGAAGAGTAGGCTACAAGAAGGCAGGAGTTGGAAAGATCGAGAAATGACAACACAGAACCCTCAAAGTTTTAGACCTTAAAAGATGGGCTGGTATATTACAAGGACTGGCTCTTCATCCCAGCAGATGAAGGCATCCAAACCCTCATAATGAATGGGTACCATGATTCGAAAGTCACTGGACACTTTGGCCAGGAAAAAACTCTGGAAATAGTTATGCAAGACTTCTACTGGAAAGGTTTGACAGTTTGGATCAATGATTACATCAGATCCTGTGATGAATGTCAACACAATAAGTCTCCGGAACATGTAAGGTATGGGTTACTCCAATCTTTACAAGTACCATATGTGGCATGGACATCTAGCTCAACAGATTTTATTGTTCAACTACCCAAATCGCAAGGACATACCCAGATCATGGTTATAGTAGATCAGTTCACTAAAATAGCACATTTCATTAGCCTAAAGGAAAATGTGACTGCAAAAGACATCGCTAACGTCTTCCTCCAAGAAGTATGGAAACTCTATGGACTACCCACAGAAATCATTTTCGACATGGATGCAAAGTTTCAAGGTGAAAAAAAAAGACTATCTCTGACCTTTACCTACATGCTTGTGCATGTAGTTTTAAACTGTACTTTGCTCATGGCAATGAGTAGTGTTCCATTTGATAACAAAAATTATCATGAACATATTTTATTTTAATTACCCTATGTATAGTAATTATTTTTACCATCAACCATTATACATTTCTCCATAATTGCAGGTAAGTGTGAGATTTCTTGATTGATTTCCTTTACAGCAAGAGAGTTTCATAACTCCTAAGGTGACTTCCTTATTCCATTAACAGTTATAATATGATTGGATCCTTGATGGTGATGCTGAAGCTTTTTCTGAAAGGGATCTCAGATATATTCAATTGGGTGGAAGTCAGGAGATCTAGCTGGCCATGCTATCTTTCATATCCCTTATTTGATGTATTCACAATTGGTGTCTAAAGAATTGTAGGCAGGAACTTCATCCTCTATAAGAATAAAGTTTGGATTTTATTGTAAAAGCCTCTGACACTCAGGCTAAAGAATCAGTAATGTGACATACTTAATATATCACCAGGTATCAACTCCCTCTTTTTTCCTAGTTCTTTTTAACTTCTCAATTCTCCAAGCCTTTCTCTCCAAGACTGAGTAGTCTTAGGCAGAATTTGTCCTCTATCCTTTAAACAGTAGGTTTAGTATAATGATGAAGAAAAAAAAAACAGATCTTTGGGGGGTCTGGGATAAATTTACCTTCACTTCCTTTCAGATTCTTGCTGCTTTTGAAAGTTTGCACTTTTTCAGGATAGTATACTCTTCAGATACCTTCCACCCAGTAGTTACTTATCTTTGCTTTTCTTCAATGATTGAATTAATTAGATCCATCTTGTGAGCTGCTTCTTTTTTTTCCTCCAAACTCTCTACTTCCTATATATAGAAAGGTCCTTTATAATTCCTATTAATCATTTCCCAGTACATAACTGAAGGACCACACTGTTTTTTTGTAGTACCAACACAATCATCTTGCTATTTCTCATCTTTGGACTGTCAAACATATGATAGACTATATGGATCCCCAATTATAATTGTTATCTCATCTGTAAATCTAAAATTAGCCCACTCAACTTCCAGATACCAATTTCAATAGAGCTCACAAAAATCCTTCCAAATCAAATAATCCTTACTATTAAGTATGAATTTCTCCTTTTCTCTATACTGCTTAATACCATCCTTGTAAAGTACATTAGGTACTATTATTGTAGAAACTTTGTCTTTTAGCCCAACAGCATTACAAGTCTGCCAGACTCATATGGCATACATCAAAATTTTGTTAGATGGTCACTATGAGATTAGATTTATCTTTGGTCATATGGATGTGATGGCAACCACATTGGAGTTGGGGGTCTAGGATGGCTGGCTCAAGACATACAGATAGGAGAGGATCTGTATTGGATGTGATTCCTTCCTTTGCTCTTGCTTGGACTTTAATATCATGAGTGATTTTTGCCCAAGTATTTGCAGGAATTTTTAATTGCCTGCTAATATCTGCAAACTGCTTTCTGGCATAATTTAAGGTTATTATACTTGAGCAATGGCATGGAGAGACCTCGTATCCTGGTTTCTCTTAGTAGTGAATATATATTTACTTACTAGCACATAGACAGAGGAGTACCTTTCACTTGCTCTGGGTCCATAAGATTTAATATGGTGATAAGATTTAATAGAGAGGGGTCTTCGTCTCTTAGGACTCTTGAATGAGTGCAGTGTTGAGGGAGACTTCATTATTCTTGACATCATATTATGGGATGCCGCCCGTTGCCATGAGCGAAGCGCAGTTTAAAACCACATGCGCAAGCGCGTAGGTAAAGGTCGGGGACAGACTTTTTTTTTTTTTTGGCGAGTACCCATGTGTCTTCCAGCAGAGAAGCCCCTAACCCTATGACCCTAATTGGTCTACACATGATATAACACTACACCGAGCGCAGGGATTAAAATTTGTATGGAAAATTGTCTGTGCGTATCCGAGCGCCCCATACTAAATTCGAACTCAAATGTTCTGGTTCTTTGCGCCAGCAACTTTGTAGGTTGCAATGGAGTCCGAGTCTTGGGTATCTGAATTTCAGAGATTTGTACAAGAGTGCTGGCGTTGTGTTGGTATGCAGAAAAGATATTGACAAGTACTTCCGTACGTGCGTGCGTGTATTATGTAAGTGGACTGACTGACTGGCTGAGTGGCTGGAGATGGGGATGTTGTGGGTATGGATCGGTGGGTGGGGTTTTTGAGTTCCATTTCTCCGTTCTGATCTAGGGGGCGTTAGTTGGTGTATGTGCTGCTGCCGTATGATAGAGGCTTTTTTTTTTTTTTTTTTTGGAGTGGAGGGGGTTTGGTGGCTGGGGGTTGCTGGGGCGCGGTCATGTTTTCTCACTCGTTGGGGTTCTTTTTGGTTGAAGGGGATAGAAGGAAGGGTTTAGAAGCACGGTATCTGTACATGGCTCGGTTTGGTGGTGTAGGGGAGTGGTCTAATGGGCTGGGAGGGAAGTACATAGTAGTTGTTTCGCCATTGTTTTGGTCCCCGATGAGGGAGTGTTGGTTTTTTTGAGGTGGAGGAGTAGTGGAGTTGTTATTCTGGCTTGGAATTTGGATTTGTAGTGTTCGGAGGGAGTTAGTGGGGTGGTGGCTTTTTGTTGGAGGAGTGCAGTAGTTTCAGTGAGTATCTGCTTCCTAATGTCCTGATCCTGAGGAGGGGTATATTTTCTGATGGGTACTGGGGACAAGTGGGGTTTGGCTAAGGTTGTTTTGAGATCATGAATCGTGTTTCTTGCTCGCTGGATGTAGGCGTTTGGCTGTATACCGTAACTGGATCTGTGGTGGTATACTGTGAAAAATGTGGGGAGTCGGTAGATGTTGTTTTGGAAAACCCAGTCTTACTTCTCACAATACCCCCAGGTTAAAGACTGACGGTGTCTTAGCAGATATTGGTACGTGTTTTGTGTACCTCGATCTTAGCGGCGGTTAACTGTATGCTCCGTTTGCGGGTGGTTTCCGGGCTGAAGTCTGGGTTTGGGAGCTGGCTGGGGAGAGTTTCTTGATAAGCAGTTGGAGTGAAGTAAGCAGTATCTGAGAGGATTGTGATGGTCTGGGCTATTATTGACCTTAAGGTAAAACAAGAGTCTTGGACTGGTCGGGTGGGGAGGTTTTTTTGTAAGTGTATTAAGTCCTGGCTTCGAGAAGAAAGGATAAGGAGTTCCATAAGCCCTTGGGTATTCATGGGGTGCAGTTTTTACAGTTCTTCTGCAATGAATTCTCTCGGGACCGCTGAATGGAAAACTGGTGGATGGTGTGATTGAGTATGTCCTTCAACGCTTATTATGGAACGGCACGAACAGCTGCAGAAGTGCTGTTGCATTCCATTTCATGTCATTTACTCGGGCTGGAGCTGCTGGTTTTTTGTGATCTACTGTATCTCGGGATCTAGCGAGGGCTTCTCAGATCACTGGCATAAGTCCTGTACGTCTGGAGATTTTTGAAACTGTTGAAATTGGAGAAATACAGCATCGGTATGTTCACTGTGTGAATCCTATTTTGTGTCCTCCAGAGATACCGGCGTTCTCTACCACATGTAATCGGGTTCGGCAGGAGAGAGTGGTGGGATGGTAATATATTTTGCACGATCTGGCAGAGAAGTGCGAAACTGCCGCCGGTAGATCATAGAATAGTATCTAATGGTAATGTGATAATCTCCGGGTATGAACTAAAGTCAAAAGAAATGTGATTTCGGCAGCATGACCCGTCAAACCTTATCATTCCCCGAGTGCTCAGCCATGACCCGATCTCGCTTTACTGTATCAAGGGAACCTTCTCGACAATGCCTGCTGAGTCAGCACCAAAAATTCGCGTTTTCTCCACATACATTATTTTCAGCAAACACTCTGATACCCCGCCATCAACAACAACCACCCTTGTTTTATTTTCTCTTTTTTCTGGTTTCAACATGGCGAGTTTATATTTTCCGAATCGATTTCTGACTGAACTGCCCTGCTGATGATGTGCATAACAGAGCAATCCTACACAAATCTTCGGCGAGGACGTAACGGAGGAGAGGGGGGAAAATGCTAGTAAGTCATGATCTGCCCCACTATCGGGAAAGAAAAAAATTCAACCAACGCAATGGGATTACGAAGGTATGGGTAATTGACGAGGGTGATATAGGACTTTCGGCATTCGTCGGGGCTATTGCTGTGGGGGATTTGGTGAAGACTACTCTGGGTCCTAAAGGGATGGATAAGATATTACAATCAGCGTGGGTATACACGCCTTCTAGCCGTCAAAAAGCTTGGAAATGTTCCCTACCTTTTCCGGATGGTTTGCTGATAACGGAGGTTATAGTTCTACGGGAGAAATCATGGTCACGAATGATGGTGCTACAATTTTGAAGTCTATAGCGTTGGATAATGCCGCGGCGAAGGTTCTTGTCAACATTTCCAAGGTTCAGGATGACGAAGTTGGAGACGGGACGACCTCTGTCGCTGTTTTGGCTGCAGAGCTACTTCGTGAGGCGGAGAAGCTTATTGATCAGAAGATCCACCCCCAGACTATCATCGATGGGTATAGGATTGCGTCGGCTGCTGCTCTTGGGGCGTTGAAGAGAAGTGCTGTGGATAACGGGGACAATGCGGAGAAGTTTCGGGAAGACCTTTTGAGCATTGCCCGGACGACTTTGAGCTCCAAGGTCCTGAGTCAGGATAAGGAGCACTTTTCAAAGTTGGCTGCGGATGCGGTGTTGAGGCTGAAGGGAAGCACCAACTTGAACAATATCCAGATCATCAAGAAGGCCGGTGGAAAGCTCAGCGACTCTTACCTTGATGAGGGGTTTATCTTGGATAAGAAGATTGGTATCAATCAGCCGAAGAAACTTGAGAATGCGAAGATTCTTGTGGCGAATACTGGTGAGCTCAAATCGGACCAATCGTGTTTTTGGAAAATGTTCTAACATGTTGCTATAGCTATGGATACCGATAAGGTCAAGATTTTTGGCGCGAGGGTCAAGGTGGATTCTACCGGAAAGCTTGCCGAGCTCGAGAAGGCAGAACGCGACAAGATGAAGGCCAAGGTTGAGAGAATCAAGGCCCATGGTATCAACTGCTTCGTCAATCGTCAGCTCATTTACAACTGGCCCGAGCAGTTGTTTGCCGATGCCGGTATAATGTCAATTGAGCATGCAGACTTTGACGGCATTGAACGTTTGGCTCTCGTAACGGGCGGTGAGATCACCTCAACCTTCGACCACCCAGACGCCGTCAAGCTCGGCCAGTGCGATCTGATCGAGGAGGTTATCATTGGAGAGGACACCCTTATCAAATTTTCAGGTGTTGCGGCAGGTGAAGCATGCACGGTTGTTCTGAGAGGAGCAACTGAGCAGCTTCTTGATGAGGCAGAGAGATCGCTCCACGATGCTCTTTCCGTCTTATCCCAGACCGTCATTGAGACCAGGACTGTCCTTGGTGGTGGATGTTCGGAAATGCTCATGTCCAAGGCTGTTGAGAATGCCGCACACAACACCCCCGGCAAAAAGGCCCTAGCTATCGAAGCCTTTGCTAGAGCGCTCCGACAACTCCCTACCATTCTTGCCGACAATGCTGGTTTCGACAGCAGTGAACTTGTTTCCAAACTTAGGGCTGCTATCCACAACGGAATGTCTAGTTCCGGATTGGACTTGTACCATCCTGGGGGTCGTATTGGCGACATGAGGGAGCTTGGAGTGGTAATATATATTCACGCCCTAGAAGATCCGGAAAGAAACTAATTATATTTCTCTATAGATCGAGAGTTACAAGCTCAAGAGAGCCGTCGTTTCTTCTGCCTCTGAAGCTACTGAGATGTTGCTGAGGGTTGACAGTATTATCAGAGCTAAGCCAAGAGCTGTATGATCCCACATCTCGTCTTATTTTATTTTGTTGTACTATATACTAATAGTAGTTCTTACAGCGTGATCGGTATTAATGGGAGGAATTGAAAAGGGTTCCATATGAAAAGCAATAGATTCCTCTTTAAACAGGGCTTTTGATGTAATTGATATGAAAAATCAGAATTCCCGTTGCCTGTCATTTTGGCCTTTCTGTAGTTCAGATCGTAGGAGTGTATACGCGGTGATTATGATGTGTGAATCATACCCTTAAAAACCAGGATTATCTGTAAAGGTTCTCCACATGAAAGGACAAGGTAATCTTATGATAGACATATGATTTGTATGGTCTGCCTTAGATATTGCGCCCTTTTGTTTTCCATTGAATGGTAACAAGCCTTAGGCGTACAATAATAGAGAATTTTTATACTTGCTACTTGACTAATACCAGGCAGATCCATCAAACCTACCCAAGACGTGGGCGAGAGACTGCAGAAAACAGCGATTGAATACCGGGAGAAATTTTTCTTTTCTCACACTAAAATAGAGAACATAATAGCTTCTATCCGCTCCAGTGATTCCTTTCAGAGACATTTTTCGGAGGTAAGAAAATTTACTTCAAAGTCACAGTACGAGTACTCAGCACAGTATCACCAATTATCTACGCAATTCTACACCACTGATTGAGCGGCCATGAGCAATTGAGCGGGCACTCCCCCCAGCATCCATCTCGTAATGCATATTCTATGCAATTTCTCATCTCGCGCCAAATCCCAGGCGCAAAAAGTAAACCGGTATGTCGGTCCCCTCTGACACTGTTCAAGGCAACAGTAAATAAAACACCTAGCCAGTTCTTAATGGAGATCAGGTAATTCCTCTGTGCGTCGCGAAATCACAAGAGAACAACCGAACCCCGCCCGTCGAAAGAAATCCGAACAAACAGGACCCAAGCAAACTTGTACTGTCTTTGAGGACGCAGTAGATTTCTAAAGAGGAAAGAAAAGAAAAAAAGAAGTTTCCAAGATGGAGGGGAGCCGCTTCTTTTATAGTGGTTTGGCTTGGTTGCCAAGGATGGTGGTTACCCGGTCTTTTTATGTTTTTGTCGGCCAAAAATCCGTCGAGCTACGGGAGTAACTAGCCCTGAAGTAAGAAGAAACTTTGAACTTGAGCTTTTTTTAAAAACCTTTGAATAAGGTAAGGGAGGTTTGCAGATACGGTAGAGTGGGTTTTCGTGGGCTTCAGTCTCACCTCCTTTTTTTTATTTTTATCTATTACTTCCTTCATTCTTCTGCTTTATTTAGCATCCCCTTTTCTCAAATTGGATTATAAATTTAAGCTCAGGTTACCTGCTGTAACTATCTATTTATCGATCCATACCTATCTACCAATCCACCCTCCGAACCAGTGGAACCAAAACACCTGCAGCAGGGAAGAAGACATGGACGATACGATATACTCAACAAGCACACAGCACCGGCTCTTCACCTTCACGCCAAAGCAACTCTCAGACCTGCGCTATGCCACGAACAAAGCCGCAATCGAGAAGATCACAGAGTCGATAAAGCACCGGGCAGCGGCAGCGGGGATTGCGGAGGCGGATGTGGAAGAGATTGACTGCCCGACGGCGGAGGAGGAATTAAAGCTGGTTGCATATTACTGCGTTAAGTGCATGCAATTATCTGATCATTTTCAATTTCCCAGTAACGTCAAGGTACACCCCCCTCCTCTTCCCTCCTTCTACCTCACAACAGAGAGCTAATTGAGAAACAATATCACAGGCGACAGCACTAACGTTCCTCCACCGCCTCTACCTAACAACCTCCACCCTAACCGTGCATCCAAAAAAGCTCCTCCTGCCAATCCTATACCTAGCAACAAAGACGGAAAACCACTACACACCCATAAACGCCTTCATCGCGACTGCGGCAACGGCGGGGCCAAAAGTGACGAAGGAGGATCTATTAGACCCCGAATTCACAATAGCAATGGGCCTCCGCTGGGCCTTCCAAGTCTGGCACCCATTCCGCGGGCTAGAAGGGATATTCCTAGAACTCAACGCGATAGCCGCAGGCCGGTACCAACCCCCAGCATCAAAATCAACCTTCGTGCCCTCCGCCTCCGAGGCCAAAATCGCCCTGCTGGAACTACTCGCCGGTGACGTAGACCGTATCGGCCGAGCGCACGGTGAGGCCAGACGACTCCTCACTACAACAGCGCTCTTGACGGACGTGTACTTCCTGTACACCCCACCGCAGATCAGCTTCGGCGCCTTCCTCGAAGCAGACCGCGAATTAGCCACCTTCTACCTAGACATCAAGTTCCCGGACGCAGACGTGTCCGGGAAAAAGAGCAAGACAAAGCTCATCGCGGTACTCGACGAGATCGCCAGGAACCACCTCTCCCCCGGCGTATCCAAGGAGTCACAAAATCCGTATGCAGGCCTTCTTTTACAACTGCCGCAGAATGGGATAACGACTTCTGTGGCCATGGCGGTCGACCCAGCACTCGTCAGAGAAGTCACGAGAATCGACAAGAAGCTTTACCGCGTCACGAAGAGGGATCAAGACCCTGTTCCCGCCGGCGGCAAGAAAAAGGCTGAAGAAACCGGCAGCGCCAGCGGTAGCCAGAGCGGGAATGGAAACGGAAATGGAAATAGGAAATACGACAAAGACGAAGAACGCCGTGCCAAAAAGCGCAGGTTAGAGCGGGAAAAGGCCGAGCGAGAAGGTGATGTTTTCGGGGCTAGTCTTTCCGAGGTTGGGAAATCTACTACCGGTGCTTCTTAGATTAAAACTTAGATTGATTGGGTTGGAATCATGCGGAGTTTGGTTGGTTTTTTTGTCATTCTGGGGTTTTTTTTTTGCTGTTTTTTTTTGCTGTTTTTTTCTTTCTTTTTTGTTGCTTGTGCTTGCATTGTGGTACCATACATGGAATGTCGGAGGGAAGGAGGGAGGTGCACTGTACTATATAATCGGGAGTAAGTTAAACTTTACTCTGGGGCGCTTCGTTTATAATAAAAATGGGGGATTTTTATAATAATATTCAGAGCTTCATAATGCTTTGTTCGCTCGGAGGGGGTTTCCTGCTTTGTTCTAAGAAAAGTGAATCTGATGTGCTGTGAGGAAGGCACGATTATGATCTGGAGGGAGGAATTTCGACGTCTACTTTTTATCCCTCCCGAGTGATGATCCATGAAAAAGACTGACAATAAATCTTCACCCATTCGAGCCTCGTTATTAAAACGGTTATTTAACAGAATGCCCCCTTTGTGGCATCAAATTTAACAGGATACCCTTACAAAAAAAAAGTTTGATAGAATGCCATCTGGTATGTATTTTCTTTTGGTAAATATTCTCGTTTGAGTTTATTTTGCACCATATCATGTAGGTGTGCTGGATAGTAGAATCATTTGAGTGCAAAATATAAATATATTCTGTTATTAATACACAAAGTATAAATACTAGCTATGATACTAGTACTATGTATGTGATTGTTGGCATGTTCAAGTATAATGGCCAACTTTATGACAGGTACAAGGTCCGGCAAGAAGTTATGGAACAGTTATTTCAGGTTAACAAGCCAAATATATCCCTGTCTACGGCGGGTCAACTGTACCGTACAAGTACACAACGTGCAGAAAAAACTTTGGTTGCAACAGAGCACTCCGCTAGGTGCTTGTTCGGTAGGGTAACTACTGATGGGTAAGCAAGGTGTGAGAGCTGTATGAAGTATCAACAGTAAGGTGGCAATACATGATGGGTATGAATGACTCCCAATTACAAAAAAAAAAACATTAAAAATACAAAAATAATTTGGTTTTGTTAGCAAAAAAATACTAAAAAATACTAGATATTATGGTGGGTCAACTGCATATAGCGTGCAGAAAGATTTTTCACTGCAATGCAGCGTACTGGCTTCAGCTTGGTAACCACCTATATCAACCAATAGTAGATGTGTACTGAGAATTATTCAAAGTTCTTAATATCATTAAAAATTGAAAAAAATAATTTCGCTCTAGTATTGAAAAATTTTAAAACCATGTTGAAGTGATGGGATATTTGTTAAATCAATTTTCAGGAAAGCTACTGATTAAATACTAAGATTACCTTTATATTTCTACTACTATTGTAGTACTCTATAGTGAAGTAAGTTGGCCGTATAATAATGGTGCCAATATATTAGTAAATAATCCTAGTTCTATAAGAATTCTGTAGGTATTCTTGTATTAGGATTGCCTATAAGATCTCTCCTCTATATAACTTGCAACAGGCAATGACCCTCTAATTCTTATTACTATATTCCTATATGGTTCCTTACTAAGTACTATTACACCTAATAGTATCTTTTAGTGCTTGTTCTATTCTTCCTCTTAATCTAGTCTTGGACCCTCTAAGACTAAGCCCTTCAGATACCATTCCCTTCCATCTTGTCTTATAAGATAGAAGTTTTTGGAAGTATTTGTCTGAACCTTATCAATATGTATTCCTTACTCAAAGTAATACCAGTTGAATAATAAGAGAGAAAGATAAAGAATGTATTTGTCATCCTCCATCTCCACTACACTCTGGTCATTGAAATTTATTTCCTATTTGGGAACAATTCAACACCACTATGAGCAACATCATGACTTTTTCTTCCTGCTCTTCCATCTAGGGGGGGCTAAGAAGTCCACTACTCATCTTCCTTTTACCTGTTGGTATCTCCTACCCTCTTCTCTATTAAGGTTTACCCTTCTGAGGATCCCTATCCTACCATCTTGACATCTTATAATATTGAATATTTTCCTTACCCTACTCTGAACCTTGATTAGAGAGTTCCATGGTCAGAAAAAATAACTCCTCTCTCCTTCCCCCTCCTAAGGAGGATCAGCTAGCACCCTACTGCTCTTCTTCACTTGTCTTATTAACCTTTGAACTCTGGAATCCCTCCTAGCAGTGACACCTTCTCTCTTATAATAAGGGACCACATAAGAGAGGTGGTAATTTCTTTGATCAGCTTTAGATACCATACACAGGCAACCTGGGTCTACCAGTTGGAAGACACCTTCAGGACATGCATGCAATTTCAGCTGCTCCTCACTACCCTATACTATCCTAACCTTTCTCCCTACCTTGATGTAAGGAACCTCCCTTGCTTTACTCCTGCTACTTAGTGGGGCTATAGTTAGCTTTGGCTGCAGCTGACACCTTACTGCTACCTCCTTTCATCCTTTGCCTTTTAGTATTTTTATTTTTTCCTGGTCCCCTTCTGAGGTCTACACTCTAGAGGATTTTCAATACCTTCCCTCTATGTCTCATGATGTTGGGTACTTTCTTCTCCTTGCTTCTGCTTTGCTTCACTTATTGGCACACTCAGTCAGCTTTAGCCTTAGCTGGTACCTTACTGTCACCACTCTCCACTTTAGCTGGTACCTTACTACTTACCCATTGACATTCTCTCCTGACTTACCTCTTGAGGTCTACCCTCCTGAGACTGTTAACTTACTCTCTCTATTTCTCATGATATGTTGTACTTTACTCAACCCACTTTTGCTTCACTTGCTATAGCTTACTTAGCTTTAGCCATGGTCAGCTTCAGGTATATGACCTTCCAGCAACCATCTAGGACCTATCTTCACCTCCTCTATCTCCCTAGTATTGACTGATGAATAACCCCTATGCTACCCATATTGGTTTCCCAGATTTTAGTTTTGTGGTCAGCCAGTTTCTCACTCTGGGAATAGGTTTCTCACTAGCTACAGCCACTAGACAAAAGTATTGGTGATGCTGAGTAAGCACTAACTCAGCAATGTTATGAAAAAGATACCATGCCTACCTTCACCATATTGCCAAATACATAAGGAAGAGTAATACAAATAAAAATGCCCCCAAAAAGGAAGTCAGTCCCTATCTGGGATAAGCCAAGAATAAATAGGTGCAAAATGACTGATTTTGAAAAAAGAATGATAATCACATTCTTTTATATCTTTCAAATGATTTTGATTGTTGCAACTCTGGTTGGCTGCCCTTGGTCAACTATTTGAAACTTTCTTGCTCAAACATACAAAGTGGGGGCATATAGCAAATGCTCCTTGGACTGGACAATTAGTCATCTTTAGCTAGTTGGAATACAAGACAATCATTCCTGCTGCTTAGACAGATTGCTCAATGATGAGAATAGAGCTCCAGTACTGCCAAACTCTACATATTTCGATTCAAACAATCGATTAAGTACTTCAGGAGGTTAATATTAAAAAATGGCTTGCCCAGATGAGACCTCAGTTGACTATGATTCATGTGAGGAAGTAGCTTGCCTGAGCAATAGTAAGAAAGGATTGGTTGGTGGAGGATTTCGAAGGAATTGTTTACAGTAATGAGTGCACTGTCTGGAAGTCAACCAACACCAAGTAGCAGTAGGTATTTTGAACCCTCCAGGAGAAGTGGCTTACCAATTGCATTAAGCTACAGGGAAAGGATAATGATGTAGGGTTGATGGTTTGGGGTTATTTCTGGAGGGGGTACTGGGGGCTATTAGTGCCTCTCCTAGATAGTAATATTAATCACTTTGTCCATATTGATCTTTTACCAGAGACTCTTCCCCCCATACTCCAAGAAATTGCTGATAATGTGGGGGCCCCTGTCTTCATGCAAGACAATTCAAGTATCTATATAGTATATGACACTCTCAAGTAGTTCGATGAAAACTATATCGATCTTCAAGATCATCCTCCCCTTTCCTCAGACTTCAACCTGATTGAACATGCCTGGGTTAAGCTCAAGTGGCGCCTCCACCAACAGTATCTTGACATTTTAGATACTCCCAGCAGCCCTGACAGGATTTGTATATGCCTGGTAGAGGTTCTCCCTTTAGTATGGGAGATGATACCCAATAACTTCTTTAAGAAGCTTTGACAGTCTATGCCTTCATAAGTGGTGGCAGTTATTGATGCAAAGAGCTGGTATACTTGATATTAGCTTCATATATAGATATTGGCTCTCTTATTTTAATTTTTAATATTTATTTTGTAATGTATAGTTAAATTTCATCTAATCTTTCTCAACAGGTAATGCATGGACATTATGTCAGATTGCACCATTACCAAGACTTTTGTCTAGTAGTTGTACTTTTGGGACTGCCTCAGCTGTTCTTTTCTTTCCTTACTTTAATTTTCTTTCCTTACTTTATGTTTTTTCTTAGACTTGCTTAGAGATTTCATGAGTTTCCTTCCTTTGATTGATTAGTTACTATGAGTGGTGCATTGACAATTCTACCAACTATGAGATTGGGGTTGAGATTTCTTTTGTTTGTTTGTTTGAGTTCAAGGTTTTGTTTTTGCCATAGCTTTTACACTGCATCCATATTCTTATACCTTAATAATAAATATATGAGATAAATAAAAATAAAATAAAATAAAATAAAATAAAATAAAATAAGATAAAATAAAATAAAATAAAATAAAATAAAATAAAATAAAATAAAATAAAATAAAATAAAATAAAATAAAATAAAATAAAATAAAATAAAATAAAATAAAGAATGTATTTGTAAATCGTTAAAGTTAAAGTTATAAGTAGGAAATAACTTAGGTAGTTGTGTGAAAAACTACATTGTTATATCCTCCTCTTTATATATATGATAGTTCTTCCTGTAACTCACTTATAAATAAAAATTACTATGAGTCACAACTATGACTCATACACTTGGATAACTTAATAATCACATGACACTGAACCTAGTCATGTGCAAAACTCACATGACCTCTAAATAGGTCATATGTGTGAAACTTCATATAACCAAACCAAATCATTGTGCTATCAAATTGTATATAACAGCTATGACTCACAAGTATAAGTCATGCATGAAACTCATATGACCTCTGAATAGGTCATGTGTGCAAAACATATTACCAACCTATGACTCATAATTATGAGTCATGTGAAACTGTTAATCTTTGCTAGGTTTACAACATCTTGTACTACATAATGAATTATTTTAGAATGTGCTAAAGTATATTTGTAGAGGTAGTCTTAAGTCATAGGTTCTGCTTAGTTAATAATATACTTTTAATTTAGCTTCCTAAGATAATGATATATTATATATTCAATTCTTATATTCATAGCCAACTACAAGACCACCTAGCCACTATAGATAGTTGTTCCAGATCCAGTATCCTCATTTAATGAGATTTCTTGAATATTGTTATAGAGGTATATAAGACTATTAACCAAATCTAAATCTTTACTAACAGTACCATTGAAACTAAATCATTGAACTTATTAATTTCCTCTTCTAACTATTCAGTTATTAGCAAAAAAATAGTCTTAGTAACATCTAACTAAGCTAACTATGATGGACTAGGTAAGATAGATAGTCTAAGGTATATATATCTACCAAGGGTTGAGGATAAGGAATATTTAGGTAAAGATATATGCCTAAGCTCAGGACAAGGCTAAGTTAAGATAATCCCGATACTGAATGCATAGGTATAAGTTTATATAATACAATATCCAATCAAAGTTAGGGTTTTCAAAATTCAAGAGTTCAGAAGAGAATAAAGGTCATGATATTCTCAAGTCTAGAATCAAACAGAAAATAACAGATTGAATGATAAATAAAAGAGATGAAGGAAACTGCCTCCTTATAAAGCTAAAGGAAATCAATTACTTAATGATAGAAAACTTCTGGCACCTTCTGATAACTTCTACCTAGGTAATAACTATTGCATTACCAAGTAACCAAACAAAAACAAATATCCTATTGATACCTCACTAGCCAGAGGTTACCCTACCAACCAGTCTCAGCCTAGAACCCAGCACTGAACCAACCAAGTTTTTTTTTTCTGTACTCTATGTACTTTACAGCTGATCAGCTGTAAAGAGCAGCTCTTTTCCTCCAATCAAAATAATTAACTAATCTATCATCTCTAGTATTTTTTAGTATTTTTTGCTAACAAAACGAAATTTTTCTTGTATTTTTAATGTTTTTATTTTTGTAATTGGGAATCATTTAACTTACAGTTAATCTCACAGTTGACTCCTCACTAACTGTGGTTACCCTACCGAACCAGCCCTCAGCCAAGTATCATACCCAACGTTGCAAGTTGCAACAGAATATTTTTCTGCACGCTACGTACAGTTGACCCGCCGTACCTGTCTGTTCCAGTTAATGGTCCATACCCTTGTAGAGTATCTCGGAGGAGTATGAGTAGCAGTCTTAGAACTTGGTACATTGCGTTCTCCAATTACTGGTATAATCTCACACATAGGATATAGGTATTTTGAAGGTCAATTTCTACATATGATACAAGACATGGGGGTAGTTACTGGGGTCTGCCACCCGTCTCTACATGTCAAGTCTTGGTACCAGAGGGTATTCTATCAAACTTTTTTTTGTAAGGGTATCCTGTTAAATTTGGTACTACACAGGGGCATTCTGTTAAATAACCGTTATTAAAAATTATATCACATCACACACATCACCTACAACAAGTTACCCAAAACAAAAATCAACAAGCTAAAGCAATCCCAACCAAACGCCACATAAATTATTTTTTATCTCTTTTTTCTCACCACCACTCCACTCCACTCCACTCAATCTTCCAGAAAAGTACCATATAATATCAAAAAAAAAAAAGAGAAATCAACATATACAACACCCAATTCCATACATCGCTCTCTCAACCTCCTTCTTAACCCTATACCAGTCCTCCCGGCGCGTGGCATACTCATACACCTCTTCGACACGGAATATGCCCCCAAATCTATTCGGATCAGCAATGACGGTGGCCATCTGCTTCGCATGCGATGGGTCGATAAGGTATATCTGCGAGAGCTCGCGGAGGGCGTTGAAGTAGGGTACTAGCGGCTTGATTTTTAGGGTGGTGATGTAGGCGTGGTAGTGGTTTAGGTCGCTATCCATCATCAGCATCATCAGCAATTAGTTAGTGAATTAGAAAGGAGGGTAGGAGAAGGTCAAACCTGATAAGTTTTATAGCACCGTCAACGCTAATGCGCTGACGCTTGATGTGTTTGCAGAGCGAGGCGAAGAGTCGGATCCCGACTTCTTGGTTGAAAACGTCGAGGACGTTTTTGTCCGTGCTGCCGGTTAGGAGTTTTGTGTGTGAGGATACGACCTCGATCACTTGGATTGCGGTCTTGGTTGGGCCGATGTCGAAGTCGCGGAGGCCGGTGTCGCCGATGGCGCCTGGGTTGAAGTCTGTGGTTTGTTGGGTTATGGCAAAGAGGTGGTCTACTTCGTCTATTAGGACCTGTGAGAATATAAAAGTTAGCATATGCAAGTATAAGATTGGATTGGGTGTATCACGTCTATTCCCATATTTAGTCCCGCAGCGACTCTTTCGTCGAGCATCTGCTCGAAGCGCTTCTTTTCCTTAGCAGCGGGGTTCAAGAAATCCTTGGGATCTGTGAGCTTTGCTGCTACGAGCTCTTGCTCGTAAAATACGTCTATCATTTGTTGGATTAGATCACCGACGTTGACTAGCTCTAAAAATGTGACTAGAGGTGCTACCCCGGATTGGGTGTGCTCTGTAATTTCCCGGGGGTTATATTTCGATAAATGTTCGACGGCTTTGTCGAAGCCGGCCTTTACGTGCCGTGGGCCTAGTACTTGGAGTAGTGCGATGAATATCTGCTCACATTGCTCACGGCTACCATGTCTTAGTCCTGTATCTGAATGAAGGGATTGGGCTACTTACGCTTCTTCTCCAGTCTGCCCACCAGCACCAGTAAACAGCGCAGCTCTTTCAAGACTAGATTTGGCGGAATGCACAAGGTTCAGTGCAACCTCCAGGCTAAATAGCGACCGAATCCCTTCTAGTCTGGAATTCATGATCGCTGCCTTTGCAGCTAGCTCAGTGGTTGGCGGTGGTCCAGGGGTGGCTTGCCCTGGCGTCATGGGTGTGCCAGGGCGAGATGTATCGGGGATCTCCTGCACGCTGAGTGTGTTGGAATTTGCATATGGGCTTGACTCGGTAGACTTTGTCTCAGCAGCAGCAGCAGCAGGTTTTGCTGCGAAGGGAGATGGAATGACCGAAACTGGCATGAGGATAACCTTTTTAAATGTCGAGAGAAAATCTCGCTTATCTGCTTCTCGGTTGATGTTGCTCATGAAAAATGATTCGGTGGCTGCATCTTCTTCCAGAATCTTGAAGACCAATCAGCACTCTGTAAATCAGCAGACACCAGATAACGGGCTTACCTTCTTCTCCCACGAGTCAACTTCTGTTTCGCACTTCTTTCGGAAGAAGTCAAGCTCATCCTGCAGGTAGAGATCTACATGTGCTTCAAAAACCCGTCCCATAATCTTCATCATCTCCTCAGGGAACCTAACTCCTGAGCCTTTAATTTTCTTGATAGTCTTGGCAAAATCAAGCAACTGGTGATAGATCCCAGCCACAGCTTTGAGATACTGCTCAATATCGCGATCATGAGCTTCGTCAAGAATCGGCGTAACAAACTCGCTGATAACGTCTTCTGCAACTCGCTCTAAGAAAGGAATCATCACATTGACAGTCGCAGGAAATACCCTGTCAATAACATCTGCTTGCTCATTGAGGAGCGCAGAGAGCCGAGTGAAGAATAGTGATGAAGGCTCTAATGAAAAGGAACCAGGCATCGGTTTACTGTAAATCCGTTAGTAAATGATTACCCTAGGGGTAAGAAGTGTTCTAACTCGAAACTATCCATTGGATTCCCTAGCTCTCCACGTTCAAACATGACAGGATGCTTCTGAACAAACAATTGGACGCATGCTTGACCGCCGTTGAGCAAGATGAGAACACCGGCATATCGTTTCATGCGTCCGTCGATATCCCCAGTCTCGTATCCTCTATGATAGTTAGCCTCACGATCCTCTCTACATTGGACCGGGGAACTAACCCCTCAAATTCTCTCAGCGCTGCATTTTCAAAGATCCCAATCATGAGATTCAACCTCTCCAGCCTATCCATCCACCCGTGCGCAGTATCACACTGCGCAAAAACCTTCAACTGCGCAAGTATCTGCGCCTGCTGTTCGGGGTCCCGATATATCCTGAACACCACTGGGTCGGTATGCGTCTTCGCCTTGGCTAGGTCAAAATATAATGGCCCCAATGCCGCATAGATCCTCCCAAACTCATGCTTGGCGAACCCTCTAATGGACTTTACTGACGGCAAGACTTTTAATAAGGAATCCGGGTCCGCCATACTAGGCCTGGGTATATCAACCGGTGTTAGCGGGGCAAGATGCATGAGGTCGATCCCGTCCGTAATTGTGCCCGCAACGGTCCGTCTCTTAGCGTCCAACTCCGCCCTGCGCATACTAGCTTCCCGTTGAACCTGAGCCCTATTCTCCTCCTCTCCAGCATCAAATAACGTAGAAGACCTGCTAACTCCGGGAGCAGAAGGTCCACCAGCCATCCCAGCGTTTAGAGTCTTGACCCCGTTTTGTAACGCCTTCTTTTCCTCTGCTGCTTTCGCTGCCTGCATGGCCCTCCTCCGACGCATTGCATCTTCGAACCGACGGCGTGCCTCCGTTTCGTTCCAGACACCCATCAGCTTTAGCTTATGCACCCATCGGCTATCATCGTAAACCATTTCTTGCAACTGTTTAGATACCCGAGCGAACCGGCATAGGTCTTGAATGGGGAGGTACTCCAATATTGTCGAGATAATTTCTAGCCTCGGATCCAATATTAGCATCATCTCATCCTCCTTTTCTCCTTTTCCGGGGAAAAACACTCAAGGAGTTGACAAACCGAGAGGAAGACCTGGCTTCCGGAGAGTACCCTTCAACGGCGCAATCCGTATAGGATTCATGAGCTCCATTTTCGCTGCGGGCATCGAATACCTGGCGGCTTTGGGGGGTTGAGTTGGCGTCATGGCGAGAAAGGGTGCCGGAATAGTCTCCGGACGTCCAAGTTTGTTTGTTTAGGTGGTGAAGGGTTGTTGATGATGAGAATGGGGGTCAAAGTCAAATGATGGGGAGTTTTGAATGCTGCCACATGAAAGCTTAGGTTAATTGCTTTAGCCAAGACCTGTTAAGGTAGCCACCAACCAGGTACAGTACACAAAATGAATGGAGAGACAGAGCCGCTGCAACATTGCAATACCGGATCTTGATTGCTCGAGCACAATACTACTCCAAATAAACCTCTTAGATGAGATGATTTGCTGCCTTAGAATTGTATCAAAACAACCATTAGAATTCTTTGAGTTATTACAAGGTCTGTAGATACTGATTATTGGCACTCACTACCGAGATTACCATGCTTTCAAAGAGGTTAAATTAGCGTGCCAAAAAACTTAAACACACAACCGACTGGCCTCGAGAACAGTGGGCAAAAATATATGGTATGGATACTGTAGCCTCCTGACCATCCACTGGAATCTTTATTGTAAAATCACATTCACACCTTCAGTGTGACAACAATTCAGACTAGTTCACAACTATTTGGAACCTCACATGATCCAATACCAGATATCAATGCTACGATACTGGTATGTAGAATCTCAAATCATCTAATATTTCCCATTTCCAGTCCGATCTACAAAATTTTAATGTTGAAGGACTCCGTCATATTATAGATACGGATATAATACACAAAACGGGGCAATAATGCAGCAAAAAAAAGAAAGAAAAAAAAAGAAAAAAAAAAGTGAAGTAGAGAAAAACGCAATGAAAACGCAAAACAATCGTCTAACTTTTCCCCATTACTGCTGCTTCTTCTGGGCTGCCGGTCCCATCTCCTTCTCAAACGCACCATAGGTAACTGTCAAGCTGGAGAGCGAGCTAATTCCGACATAGAGAATAGTCACGAGGAAGAATCCTACTACGTAGCCCATGAAAATCCCTGGAGTAAAGAACTGGTATCGTGAGAACAAGCTACCAACAGCGGGTCCTGTAGTGTTCTTGTGGTCGTCACGACGCCTAAGCTCACCCGGAGGTGCTGATTGGACCTTAATCTGGGTGGAAAGGGGAGTAGTTGTGTATATAAGTGTGTATCTCGACGTAGGGATAAGCGAGATGACAGATTGTAGGAAAGAGTCTATAAACCATTAGAACAGCTTCCCATGAAAAAAATTACATAGGTCCGGCACTTACCATTCTCCTTCAATGCCCTCATCCTAGCCTTTCTCTCCGTCGGTAATTCGTCAAAGTCTAGGCGAATAACCTTCGGCTTCATATCATCGAATCCGCCAAACGAGCCCGCTAACAGAGATATTGTTAACTTCACATTACTCCCCTAACATTCCACACGGGAGGAAAAACACATACTCTTCGCATCAACCTCCTCAACCTCAGCATCACACGTCTCCTCAGCATACCTCGTCATAATCTCCGTAAGGCTCTCCGCCTCCACACCTCGTTCATAAACATTATCCACCGTAAACGAGCTTCCTTCTGTGGCCTGTAGAGCCGTATAGAGTGTAGGAGCTGCTTTGGAAGAGGCAAAATCGCTTGCGTGGACTCCCGGCTGGTGGACAAGAATATATGCCTCGGACGCGCATAGTTTTATGATATTCTGGGCGATCGAGGATACTGCTGCCGTTGAGGCTATCTGAGAGGAAGCACTTGGTTTCTCAAATCTGGATATGGATTAGATGAGGGCGCAAACACTTGGGGGGGTGGGGAGGCAAAACACTGACTTTGAAGAGGAGTACAAGATGAATGGAGAAGCATCTTGAAAAGCGGTGGCAAAAGACAAGCTTAATGCCGCGAGGAGCTGTATTCTGTTGTAATTAAAATGCATTGTTAGGAAGGTGTGGGTTGTTGTTCTTCTCTCCCGGACGCTTGGGAACTCGCGATGATGTGGATGCGCCCATGATCTGCGCCAAGGTTTTGTACTCTTGGCACAGCCTCTGGAGCTCAAGCATCAAGCCCCCATCCTTTTACTCATGTTTAATCACTCGACTAAGCAATGGATCATGACCCAAAGCCCCTCACAGCGGTAACTGTAGTTTGAAGCCAGGAAGAGACTCCTGGGGTCAGGCTTTGCTCTTCGAATTAGAAGCTCCAGGTGTGGTAACGACTAGCACCTTGGGTCAGCTGAACTAAGCTTATTGAGGATATCACGCCTGTATTAATATTTTGAATTCATTTATGAAAGGTACTGTATTCATTAAACCATGTAGGGTATGATACTGTACAAATGAGTTATAGGATAGTCGCGACAGAGGTTTACGAGGTTTAGAATAGAATAACTACCCACAGTTCATCGCTTGTAGAAAGATGAGTGCTAGCGGTCTGCATGCCAAAGAGAATGCATCAAGGCATTAACACAGAAGCTTTTTTTTTAAATTGAACCCTTACAACTTGATCTTAAGACTTGATATGCAAGTATTAGGTACCCATAGCCTGCTTAGAGTGTATGATGGAATGGGAAATTCAAGCTCGCCATAGCGTTTCCAATTCAATTTCATAAAGTAATACAAGACTATCATAAACCCGATACAGAAACCCGCAGCGAAAGAAACTAGCACTACAACTCCCTCTGATACTACTGAGTGCCGGCTATCCAACCTAATCAAAAAAAACCCCCTTTCCTGTTGGCGCATGCTCCGCATACAATAGAATTTCCATAGTCTTCCCTATTTATTCCGGAACCTGCATATAAAATTCCTCCTCGATATCATCGACTGGGGGCATAATAACTGGATCTTCACAATCTCCGCCCTCATCAGCTACTAACGAAGGAAGGATGATGGGAGAGAAATCGTCTTCGTCCTCCTGCAGAACTCTCTCGCATGCTTCGATTGCAGTTTCTTTGGGACCAGCCGTCAACACCCTTTTCATCTTTCTACCAACTTCTTTTCCATTGGTGTACCCTATGGTAGATTTGGAATTCGTGGCACGGAGTGTTCTGCCTTCGGGGCGAGGAGGAGGGGGTATCGCCTTAGAACTGCGCGAAAAACTAAGGGGTTTGTTGATGACAGATGTAGAGACAGACCGAGAGTGGCTTGCAGTTCTGCTAGGGGCTTTTGGTCTAGTATTTGAAAGTGAGGAGGCAGGACGTTGAGAGAATAGGGCCGTAGACTTGGTGTCTGTGTTTGTTGATGCTGTTTTCCCCGAAGCAACAGAGCTAGATGTGCTGAGCGCTGATGCTGGTCTCGAAGCTGACCTTGAAGTTGACCGCGACGTAGGCCTTTTAGTCACAGTTGGTTTTGCTGTCGCAGTTTTCTCAACTGGGTGCTTCGCCTTGGAAGCATCCGGGCGGACTGAAATAGCGGTTTTCTTGGGCCTTGAGGTATCTTTTATTCTCAGGGGAAGAGGTTTCAACAGTTCCTCCGTCTCTGCATCAAGCATAGCATCGATTTGCCTCTCGCTTTCCTCAAGCTGTCGTTCGATACTTGTCTTCCCGAATTCATCAATATCAAGGAGGAATTGCCGATGGCAGTCTCTGTAGATGCTCTTGCTTAATTTGTCGTAATCAGGAATCATGAAGTCATCAGGGATATCAGGAAGCTCTATCTATTGTAAGCTTTCATACTCAGAGAGATATTAGAACGAAGAAAAATGTACCAGGAGGGCAAGGAGGCATGTATTCAATTTCCGGATACTCCCCGTCCTCATTGTGCAGAACTGGACGCACATCCTCCGTGATCGATATTTTAGAACCATTTAGACGAGACACGCTCCCAATCGGCTTCTGCTGTTGTTCAACTGAACCTTCTTCAGGGGGAGTAAATCTCCTTGCTTTCGCATTCGTTGTTTTTCCAGTTAGAGCAGGTCTTCTAGGGCCCCCTCTTGGACCTTAACACGCGAATTAGTGAGCCTGCGAAACTAACATAACGGAGAATGAACTATCAGACTCACAAATTGGAGTAACAAATAACGATGGATCCTTTCCAACAAACAACGCTTTTTTGCCAGTTTTTCCTGCGGCGTTCTCATCGTTCAAAGGGATTTTGAAGGGTGTTTTTGGGTGCAGCTTCGAAGGACCTGGAGTTTTGGCATTAATCTTGCCCATGTGTGGTCCATGGACGATGAGGTCATTCTCTTTATTAGCAGCAAGCATCGTGAAGCTATACTGCGGTTGTATGGTCAATTGGGTACTATTGACAAAATGTTTGTTGAAGGCAGAAAGGTTTAGAAGGGGGTTTTGGAAATGGGATAAAGGAAATGTAAACAGTAGAGGGGCCAGGAGACAGTTGATATCCACGTGACCAGTTGGCATAGCAACCCCAGAGTTGGGAGCGCTAATAGATTTTGTGGCTTGTGCCTCCTCCCCTGCCGTGCCAAGAACAAGAAAGTGAGCAGTGAGCACTGTTCGTCTTCTCACTTCCCCACCACCTTGAACAGTTTAAGTCAGTTGGCTCCTACCGTCCAGCTGCCAACTCACCTCTAGACTTTCTCTACTGTTGCACTCCTCGCACCATCCCCTTTATTCATCTCCATACCGCTACTGTTGTCTGTATTCTTCGCTATTATCTCGACGAACTCTTTGATCTTCGTTATCGATACCCCTCTCTTGATACCACCCCTCATTATTATTTCTAAAGATGGAGAAAGTCAAGGAGGTAAGGATCTCCCCCGCTCATTCTCATTTTTCCCGCTTTTTAAAATATTTCTCATCGCCTGTCCCTGAGACGATGAAGATATCTATACTTCTATTCTTGATGTTGAAACATTCAAACTCTAATATCACTATGGTTAGAAAATGATCTCCCTTCGCGCGGAGGTCGATGAAGTACAGTCGAGGAACGAAGAACTCCAAGCGAAGATTAAAGTCCTTGAACAGGAAAACCTACAAAAAGAGCAAGAAATCACCTCCCTGACCCACCAAAAAGCTCTTCTTGAAGGGGAAAATGAAAAACTCGAAACTCGTCTCAAGGAAGAGAAGGAAGCTCATGTTATTGGTTCGACCAACAGTCAGGAATTGCAAAACCTGCAGAGGAAGGTTCAGCTACTCGAGGAAGAGGCCGAAGAGGCAGAAAAGAACCTTAGAGAGACCAATGAGAAGTATGTTATCTCTGTAGATATTAGATTATCTCTTTCCACCATACACTTTTACTCACTATATTTTCCCTCCAGGTTACGTCTCACCGATGTCAAGGCCGAGCACTACGAGCGTAAGGTCGCTACCGTTGAAGCTGAGAGGGATGCTCTTGAAAAGAAGTATGAGGAGAGTGTTGAGTTGAGCAAGAAGGCCGCACGCGACTTGGAGGACCTCCAGAGCCAACTTGAGAGCATCTAGTAGCCTGCTTGTTATTCTTAATACCAGACACAAACAACTTTCATACATCCGTTTTCCAAGGCACAATTCCGATCATCTCACTGGGCAAATTTATTGGACAATGCATGTATAGTAGTGACATGGTGCTGGGAGTGATGTTTACTCTTCTAAGCATAGCTTATATTTCTTTATCGTTCAAAGGTTCTCAACGTTCAGAAGTGTCTAGCTTCTAATAGAGGCTATCATTTCGATTTTAATATCACTCTTTCTGCCTGCCGTTTTTTTTTTCTTTTTTTCTTTTTTTCTTTTTCAGTCTCTACACCTGTGGCTGGATATCTACTGTTTCTACAGAATCTTAGTCTTTGTTCCTTTTCTTCGGTATATGCATAAAGTCGACCCAGTCCATAATTCTGACCGTTAATCCTTTACTCGCCTCGGTAACCTGCCGTAGTTCACTCTCTATCTACCACACCCACACCAGTGCGTGAAACATCTTTGGTGTTTCCTACCAGTCCTTGACAATGCTAAAGCAAAATCGGTAGAAGAAATCCTATGAAAATAACCGCAGAATGAAAAAAAAACTTCGATTTTACCAAGACCTCTCAGGAAATTGTAGGCATCTATACGGTCAGCCCTAGACTACTATCATTTGCTTTAACGAGCAGCGGATCAATTTTTCTCCCGACCACACATCATTATCCCTCACTCGAAAACAGTAAGTTGCTCGCCAAGATTAGATAAGATTCGATAGACCCCGCCGGTCACAGAGCCGCTCCATGTAAATCACCCTCAGTCGCCTTCCAACACCTTCAATTGCAACCTTCCTCTATTTTCAACGTCTCCTCCATTTTCAACGTCTCCTCCAATATCAAGTGTTTCAAGTGTCACCCTTCTCACGCAAACGTGGATTGTACCTTGATACTGCAGTTCCCGCTTCCCATCAATAAGTACTCGCTGCGGTATTCCATCGAATAGTATTTAACCATCTTCTAATACCATCCTCCTTCGTTGCCTCCTTTGCCTCCTTCTCCTTTTTTTAACTTTCTCTTTTCCTATCTTCTCTGCTAGACATAGAACCGGTTTGCACCTATTCACTTTCCCTTTCTCTCCTTGAGAAGCTGCAAGAGTTACGACAACAAGAGTTACGACAACCCGCACTGCAGCTTTAAATCGGTAGCATTGAATTCCTCTTGTCTACCTATCTACAACCCTTGTACCCGGCAGCCAAACCAACCAACAAAGATGGCGACTCGTCGACGGATTCTAAAAGAGTTGGACGACATGGCGAAGGATACTACAAGCGGGATACACGCCACTCCGCTGGACGTAGCGGACATGACACACTTGCAGGGTCGCTTTTCCGGGCCTCCAGGGACGCCATACGAAGGCGGAGAATTTGTCGTGGACATCGAACTCCCAAATAACTACCCGTTCATGCCACCGCGCATGAAGTTCATCACAAAGATTTGGCATCCTAATGTTTCTTCTCAAACTGTACCTCCCTCTTTCCCCCTTCCTTTCTTCATCTATATATGTCTATTTATCTTACGACTAACAACAAATAACTTAACCATACCAGGGAGCAATCTGCCTTGACACCCTCTCCCAAAAATGGTCTCCAGTCTTTACCATCAAGACAGCCCTCCTCTCTCTGCAATCCCTCCTCGACGCACCAGAGCCCACAGACCCGCAAGACGCGGAAGTCGCCCAGCAAATGATCAAGAACCCCTCCGCCTTCCGAGCCAAAGCCCAAGAATGGGCCCACCGCTTCGCCGGGGCGCCGAAAGCAGAGGCGGAAGTCGTCGACTTGACATCTTCCAATCCCTCCCGCGCCGGCTCCTACGCTAATTCTGCGAAATCTCAGTCTTCTTCTTCGGCTCCACCACCACCGACTATTAGTGAAGAGCAGAGAAGACTTCAAGAATACGCTGGATATCCTCCCATCGTCATAGAGCGCTTCACACCCATGGGCTTTCCAATAGGCAGTATCGTGCGTGCGCTAGAACATGCAGGCATTCGCAGGGGGAGGAATATATCGGACATAGAAGCGGAGAGGATTGTGGAGCTTTTGCTGCATTAATGTTTAAATACTTTCTAACTTATACTTCTACTTTCTTTCTTTTGATATTTATTTTTTTTGTCGCTGAGATAAAAAATTGAAAAAAACTTTGGCTAGAAAATTGAAAAAAAAGCGAGAATTTACGTTTCTTATTCTTAGTCATTTTGTCACCATAGTATAAGTATGATATTACCTTTTCCTTCTTCAGATTTTCCCTTGGTGCTGTTTTCTTTTTTTATTATGATACCGATTTCCTTCCTTTCTTTCCAACCTTTTCTTTTTGACTTTACAATAGCATAGTCCCAGGACAAACAAACGCTTAAAACAGAGAGAAAGCCGCGAAGCTTAACGTAACGACTAAAATTCACCACGCCTATACTCCAACAAGTAAAATTAAATCAATCTAGCCCAGTTTATTTTACTCTTGTAAATACCTTTTCGCTCAGTGTACTTCCTCCCTCCCCGTTACCCAAAAATAAAAGCAAAAAAAAAAAAAAAAAAGAGAGCGAACGGAAGAAGTAAACTTCCCTATTACTAGTAAGATTTATTTGATTATAATATTATGAATAAACCCAAGTCAGCACGTTTATCCCATCCCCACACAAGTCTCACCTCTCCCCCCAACTCAAGCATCAAATTCACAACCCCTCACTCGCACGACCCAAAGCTTTACATCACCTCGGACAACGTTTATGGTTCTGTACCGATTGTCGGTCCAGTCCTGCTTCCCATGCTACTGTATGAAAAGAGGAGAAAACGAGTTTTTTTTCCTTTATTGCCATAGCATGGACTGTCCAGTCTGTTATCTTCTTTGAAAAAAAAAAAAAAAAAAAAAAGTTGACTTAAGTCGGTGGGGTACGAGTTCAGCAAGGTGAATCCTGAAAAATACTGTATGGGAGGTATATAATATGATGTGTTAGTGTGGAATAAGTTCTTTTTTTTTTTTTTTCTTGGTGATGGAGGGTGGGGTGGGTACTTGCAGGGGCAACTGTACAGAATATCCGAAAGCAGTTTTTTTTTTTCCATCCATCTAGTTCGTGATGTGGGGTGGCAGAATGTGATGCACAGCGCTTTGTGAGAGAAGACCTCCAGTGCCTCAACTCATCGGCGGGACGAGCCTAGACATGCAAGTTACCGTGGAAATTTGTTTTTTTTTTTTTTTTTCAAACCCGGATCCTTCCATAACTTTAGTGGGTTCGAGTTCATTGTATTCTAACACATCTTCCGTGCTAGAACGGCCTTCCCTTCGACATGTAACTTTATACACGTATAGTACAGTACATATAGGAGCCTTCCCAAGTCCTCATCGTCATCATACCTATGTCTTCCATTACACTCTACCTCTCTTTCTTTTCTTTTTTTGTGTATTTTTATTTTATTTTATGCTTTTCGGAGTATGTACAAACGTAGTCTGGCTTGCACTATGCTACATCCTGGATATATCCTCGTGGGAGAGATTGGGGGGTTTTGCGAGATGGGGCCACCAGCTCGATTTAAGCTTTCGAGACGGCTCGGGTTGTGGCTCAAATTATTTCCTATGGCAGTTGGCTTTGTTTGGCAGGAGCTTGATGGTGGGTCATGGTTTCTCACTCGGTACGGGTACTTGGATAGTGTTGGATGTCCTCATCCAGCCTAACACAGGTTATGTCAAAGAGATGTCTATATGTCGTAGTATGACATCTCTGAGAGAGCCTTTATGCATTCAAGGGACCTGTTTATCCCACCTGGAAAGGTAGTCACTTCTACAATACAATTTTTCCGTATACGTTTGTCCCCCATTTATCCCGGTTGCTACAGCAGATAGACGGATGGGTGGGTGGGTGGATGGAGGGGTGTAAAGTAGAGTTTAGAGTGAGAATGAGTGTTGTTGTGTTGTGCTGTACGCTGCTTGGGTTGAAAAGATACAAGGAAGCGGGTATTAGGTTATGTATGAGTCCTCAACGTATGCTCTACAAGTACTGTACTGTACATGTACAAAGAACAGTCGTATTTACTTCACTTCGCTCCCTCCCTTCAAACTCAGTAGACAAGAAAGAGAAAGCACCCCACGCACCCACGACAGCTAAAAGGAAACAGCAAAACAGCGATATCTCGCCTCGACTTTCTAGGAATTAACCCCTCCACAACCTAAAACATACCATACTACCTAAATACATACAAAACCCCCCACCCCCTCCTCTCAACTCCCCGATCATCCAGCATCCATTCGGCAGACTATTACCAACAAGTCCAAAGAAATATCAGAAATATAAACCAATAGATAAAATAGAAAAAGAAAAGAAAAAAGAAAGAAATCAATTGAAGCGCCCAGCCCATAATGACGTACGTAAAGTACAGCAAGTAAAAGAAGGAAAGAAAAGAAAAAGAAAATACATAATGGTATCTTGGAATTGCAATGCAACGCGAGACATAGCAAAACAAACACAAGCCAGTAGTTGGAAAAAGAAACCCCCCCCAACCAGAGTCAGGACAGAACAGTAATGGGTTTTATATCGATAAAAGTAAAAAAATAAAAATAAAAAGGTAAAATTTAGTTTTTCTTTGAACTTACGGCTAATCATCATTACACGAACAAACAAACCTAAGTTTTAATACCTCCCGCCGTTATTATTATTCCCAGGGTTCTGTTGTCGGTGGTTTTCAAAAAGGTCTTCGAGGTAGGCACTCGGAGCTCTAGCTGTGGGGGGTAGATTCAGGGAAGTGTGGCTTTCGCTACTCTTCAGGCCGAGTAATTGCTGGCTACTGCTATGACTGCTACCGCCGCGCGTAGCGGGGCCGGTAGGACCGATGAGCGGTGAGCCAGGTGGTGAGATTCCCATACCTCGGTTGGGGTTGTAGCGGGTGGAAGAGACGCTGTGGGTTGCGAGATGTGTGTGCGACGAGTTGGGGTGGCCGCCCAATCCGACTGTGCTATCGCGGGCCCCAGCAGCGTAGTATCCTGCGGGAAGGTACTGGGAGCGTCTGTCCCCAGCTGCGCCTCCGGCTCCGGCGGTTGGCGAGAAGAATAGGTTGGAGTTGGGGGTTTGTTGGCGGTTCGAGTTGGTTCCTGGACGGGGTGGTGCACCTAGATGGTCCAGGGATAGGGTGGACCCTGGACCTGCTGCGTAGAATCCACTGCTTCCGCCGTTGGGGGGTGGGCGAATCATGGCTTTGGTATCCGACATATTGGCATTCATAGCTGCACGCTTGACTGAACGATGGAGGGACCATGCGACTAGACATCTCCAAAGAATGACCGACAGGGCGAATAGTCCCAACGCAGAACCTACAGCGATGAATACAGTACCCTCAGGGAGCGTAGACTTTTGCATGAAAGGTGCGTTTGCGGTGGGTGGAACAGTAACGGTAGGCGTGACTGCTGCGAAGCCTCCTGTAATTGTTGGAAAGTCAGTGTCGCTGGTCATGCTGGGAAAGGTACCGGTGGTTTGGGCGTCTGAAGTCCTGCTGCCCGTGATGCGCACAGGTGCCGTAGTCGACTCTGCAGCATCGGAAGTTTTGTTGTCGTCTGTCTGTGTTGACGAGTCCTTCTTTTCATCCTTAGGTGTCTCCTTTGACGTTTCCTTCGTTGTCGGATCAGGCGACTTTGATGTCTCTGCGGGTTTATTCGTCGACGCAGGAGTATTTTCTGTCTTAGAGTCGCTTTGTGACAGAACGGTGGTAGCGAGCAGCGCCAGTAACAGGCACAAGAGTAACGAAAAATTCCACCGCATGGTTAATTAATTATTCTCACAATGAAGATATCTTTGAACAGGGGAAAAGTAGTTTCAGTTCTGTGCGGGCGAAGAAGTGACAAAACGAACGAAAGTTGAAGCGAGGTGCAGTCGTAGTCGTCGTCGTCTGCTACAATACCACCTAACAATAACTGCTGAAAGCACTTGCGACGTCGAGTTCCAAAACTCGGCCACAGATGTTTTTTTTGTTTTTTCGCTTTTGTTTATTGCTCAGGAACGCCAAATAAACTCCTTGTAGTAAAGAAACAAAAAAATGATCTGTGTTGTTAAGGGCGGATGACACGAGGGACAGCGGAACCAAAAAAATGAATCAAAAGAGCGACGACGTAGACAGCTTGAATGCTTGTTTTTGTGAAGTGTGTGTGGGTGCGCGTAGATAAGGAGTAACGAGAGTATGAAGGGTACTGTATGTAACTGCTGGGGGTGGAAGAAGTAACAATCAATAAACAGGTTCTCCGCAAAACAAGAACGGACTCATCGATATTAAAAACCCAGATTGGGGAAGGCTGGAGAGGAAAAGGGACTTGGCGAGAGGGGGGAGGGGGGATGGGAGGACAAGCAATGCAAATGACATACCAAAAATACGGTAGTTGTAGGCGCACAAAACGAAAACGACGGAATAAAGAGCGATGGAATGATCGATCCTAAGAACTGAAAAGAAAAAAAAAAAGAAGGCGGCGGCGGCTACAACTACGAGCGAGCGAACGGCGGGGGGAAGAGCAGGTTAGGGCGGGGAGGGGGGGAAAGGTAAAAGAGAGAGGGGATGGATAAGAAATAATATATTGCAGCAAGCAGTGTTGTAACGAGGGAAGAAGGAATGAATGTGAGTGAGAGGGAAATAGAAAAATAAATAATTCAACGAGCCAAAGAGAAGAGGAAGTTGCCTTTTCAGGGGTGGTGTAAAAGGAGAACACAACCAAACGCCCGACCCATCCCATCCCAATCCATCGCAACACTAAAAAAAAACCTCCAAGATCTTGCATTCCTGACATTTTTCCGCCGAGGACCAGGTTACCCTCCCTCCTGTAAGACCTTCCAACCGGAAACAGTCTCAGACCTCCCCGCCGAACCACGCATTTCCATCTCGCTTTCTTTATCGAACAATCGGGAAAAAGGCCATTTAAAACCGTCGCTCAACTTTAGAAAAACCAATTTATACCGTTACCGACAATTTTTAGTTGCAGTCGTGTATGGTCTTCCCGAGAAGAAGAAGAAGAAGAAGAAGAAGAAGAAGAAGAAGAAGGCTTATCATGATCTGTTACTGCTAAACTATGGAACGGGATGGGAAATGCAGGTACGAGACTCAAACACCAATATTATACCCCGGCAAGTTGATAATGCCAGCACAGCACGGGGGAAATCCACAACCTCACGTTGGGGAAATACTTTTTTCCCAATCAACAGTTACAGCAATTCAAATCACAAATTTCCGAAGCATCATCACTGGATGGAATAATTTTAAAAGACATTGTAAAAAGCCCAGAATATACTCGAGTAAGTTAAGCATCTGTCTGCCAAGCCCGAATGACGATCCATGATCCCTTCCATTCCAGATCTACCAACCCATTGCAGGACACAGGTACGTACTAAAGCACCAAAGTACCAAAGTACCTGTTGCTCAGCAAAGACAAGGCAAATGCAAAGTCCGAGAAGTACAACTCTGTCCACTAAGCGTTTCATTCCCCGTTTAAAGGTACAGCGAATACGCCCCTCCAGTTCTCGCGTATGCCAAAAAGTTCAATTCTGCACAACATTCCTCTTGTCAACCACCCCATTCATACTCAATTTCACTAGAACCTGGTGAAACTCACGCCTCCCGTAGGGACTAGCATTACTAGTAATAATCGTATCCCCCTCTAACGCCTAAGTCGTCGTAGTAGCCGAGGTTCCAAACGACAACAGTTTATAAAAAGTACTTGCGCTGTCAATATTCAAGTACTTCCCCGTCGAAGAGTCAAGTATTGATCCTAAGATGATAAAGTGTTCGCCGGTGACTTTGAGACCTAGGACTGGTAGGCCTCCTGTAGTCTCCCTGCCCTATCAGCAGATATTCCGAGACTTGTGTTGGCGGGAGGGAGAACCGGAGGTTTGGAGGTAGAGGTGATAAACAGGACTAGTTACTCGGCGAATTAACTGGCCGGTGCCGGTAGGTGCGCTGCTTGATGCGGTGGTTGTTGCTCCTCCACCGGCGGCGGCAGTGGTAGTTGCAGCGACGCCGGGCTGGCATTGGAAGTAGTCTGGAGAGTTTAGCTGTGCTGTGAGATAGTACGGGGGGGTGAAGGGGAGCAGACAGTCATTGACTTTAGCACAACTATACCCACTAGAACAATCGTATCTCCCGAGTAATTGATCCCTCCGCATTGTCCCCACGCCACTACCGCAGCATTGCCTACGCCAGCCAAACTGACAGTCAAAAAGAGAGATAAAACCTTCATTTTGTGCGACGAAACGAGATTTGGAAATCAGGCCTTTCCAGAAGAAAGCAGGACTACCAAAAATTTAAATTTAAATTGGGAGAAACAGCTCTATTTCAATTCCTCGTAGCTTATTATTTGTTCCTACTGTAACGTTAATATATGTGCTGGAGTACCGTACAATCTACTATATTCGCATCGAACCAAGGGTTCGAAATCCCGATACTCCGGCGCAACCAGGGTAGATAACGACCGGAGCGGCGGCAGCGTGTAATATACTCCAGAAAAGCTTCTCGCCCAGCGGGAAGGGCATCCGGAGAATTGATGAGTGAGGCTTAAATTGGATGGACAAGTGATGTTTACAGGGAGTGGCTTGTTTATCGCATGGTGAGACAAGGATCCGCTGCTGCAGATAGTGGTAGTGGGTGTGTTGTAGAATACTAACTTGGTAATTGTCGTGATTTCCTACTGACTTGTCCAGTTAGGAACGTTGAAAAAGGGCATGGGGAGCGATGTACTGTATCATACTGTGGAACTCGTCAATGGCCACGGCATAGATTACGACCGAAGTGCGTGGACCACTTATGGGAGGCACACCATGGGCATTGAGCATGTATTTAAGCCCCCTGTTTTCTCTTGTACCTTATGGTCAACAACACCCCTCTCTACACCTTACACAAGAGGCCTGTCACAGTACTGTATTGAACAGTGGGAATGATCATTTGAACTACAGTAAATAGAGGCATTAATACAGGGGAGAAATCCTATACATATATGATAACAGAAACATTTTAGTGTCTTGGTAGACCAAGTTCTAGGTTGAGAAACAATGACTTGAAAAAACAGTGTATATACAATTTTTAAACTTTGCATTTGAACACAGCATAATTTTCAAGAATGGTTCTTGGTTGTATAAATTCCTTTCAAAGGAATTGAAATATATCTTTTCTTTATTTGATAGGAATAGAAAGAAAACCAAGATTTGACATTCAAGTTAATACTGTACCAAAGTAATATCTCCTAAAAGGAAATAATTCAGAAGTATTGTACAGGAAATATAGGAACAAAATGTGATTTTGTGAAAGAAAAAAAAAAGAAATAGTTTGTGATAAACATTTCAATTTGTATTTTAGGCTCTATTCATCTGTATGTATGTACCAACTAAATTATATCATAATAAAGGTTGAAAATAACATCAAAAAAAAATATTGATAAAAATATATATAGGTATTTGGCAAATATTAAACAGCTGAGGGGAAAATAATAACAATAATATTAGTTATAATACTTTCTTTAGAATATATAATAGAGATATTACTATACATTATTAAAATATATGGTTACATAATACTAACAAAAGGAGTTAGTTTGAAAGTTTATATATATTTTGTAGTATCCTTTATCTGAACCTAGCTCTTCCACAAAAATATAGAATTAAAATATATCAACCTAGTAAAGAAATATCATTATTTTCAAACCAAGTCCTATATATAAACTTTAATATACTAAAATTTATACCATAAAAGTTACTTTTATGCTATAAAAATGACCTGTTAAATATAGTTTTATCTATATTTTCCCTATATAATAATATGACTTGAGAATAACAATAATAGTAAATATTATTATGAGTAAAGTTTGAGTTAAATATTATTGATAATAATTGACCAAGCATAATATAGAGTTCAGAAATAATAAATATGTAAAAATAAAGATAGATTGAAAAAGATTTAGTAGTAAGATAAGGAATATATGTTACAGATCATTATTTTCACATACCAGATGCTAGTATTCTCACTAGTAGTCATACTCCTTGCATATATCTATGTAAAGTTGAGATAAATCATATCTCAACCAAGATCACTCAGGAGCTTAACCAGGTGACACATGAATACATACAGCTACAGCTCTACTGGTCATAATGGCTCTTCTATATATTGGAAGAATTATTAGAAGATTAGGTTTTTTTTATTATATAGTTTTATTTGTTATATGATTATATTATATGTTTGGGTTATTAAGGGTAATGAGACTGATAGTAGCAGGCAGGAGGATTTCCTTACATATGATTATGTTATTTGTTTGTTTTGATAGTCATCTCATTAATCGTATTTTTGTAGAGGAATTCAGGAGGTTAGGAGATAGCTGAGATATAATGATATAAGGTTTCTTTATGTTTCTTTAAGGTTTGAGACTAAACTCTATTGGTAATGATCATGTGTATAGATTATGTGTATACTTAGATAATTAGAGAGGCTGGCAATAGATATATAAAGCCTGAAGTTTTCCTTTTATTTAGTTTTCTTGCACAATCACTTACTATATATATAAGCTACTACTTGGTTCATATACTATAGTCCCAGCATACATCTAACCTATATCTTGAAGGGAGAGAAGGAGGCTCTGACTAGTATTTGAGTGATCCTATAGACAGTTATATTATTCAGTTGAGGTTGCTACTTGATTGAGATATCTGTAGTTTAGTCTAATGACATCAAGAGTAATAGAGTAGACATTCCCTACTATATTAAGAAGTCATAGTTTGTCACAATATAAACAATTGTACAGAAGACTATAAAATTATAAAATTAAATTAGCTATTACATAGTTACATTATTTTTGAAATTGAATATTTGAAAAACAAGCAAATAATATTAATTATATTTAATTTAAAAGGTTCCTGATTTAAAATATTGATTATTATTCAATAAATGGTGGCATCATTGGTCATTCTAGTAAAATTTAAAATAGTTTGACAATATTTGATATTCAACAGTAACTACTTTCTCTGATGGTTATCCATTATATAACTTGTAGAGTATTATATTTTCTTGAAGAATGAAAATCAGAAATCTTTTTATGACAAATAAAATTCAAGTTTTATCATACTAATATATTATAATTAATATAAAGTATTATTACTAATAAAAAATAAAATTTCTTTACTCCTTTTAAAATTATTTACATCTTAAGATTCTAGTAAAAATTATTTTTATTTTTCATTCATAATTTCAATTCTTCTTCTATCTGATATAGTATGTACTCTCCAAATATGACCTGTACCTACCATAAGTTAAACCTATACTAGAATTATAATATGTCAGTTTTTCCAGGTTAAGATCCTCAGGAAATTATTATTTAATAGATTCTCAGTATATTAGAAATTAAAACTACTGAACTCAACCCCCATAAGGAGTATAAAGAAGCTACATAGTATATACTTTCTAAAGGAGTATATGAATATTTTGGAGGCTATTTGGCTAATAAATCTTGAGAACTACTATGGATAGAAAGGCTAAACTCAAAGTATCTATAGTATTATAATTATAATATCTCAGCCTACAACTGTAACAATTAAAATTCAGCTAATATCTATTAATACAAAATCTAAACAAGTATTATCATCCTCTTTGGTATTCATTTTAAATTCTTCTACTTCTCTTACTCTATATTTTCTCCACCAATCTTTCCCATTCCATTGATTTCCAGGTCTATTATAATCTTGTTGGGTAGAATCTTTTTAGAATGATTTTTTTATTTAGACTTTGACTTTTGGGTATCAGGAGGAGAAATTTGTGTCCAGTCACCAATCTTAAGATTTTCTAGTCCTTTTACAGACAATTCTTGATCTTCACTACAGTCTAAGACTAATAATACTCCTAGGTAGTAGAAGATACTTTTTGCAACTAATACTTTATTGCTTGAGAACTAATACTGATTAGCAAATATAATAACTATTAAAAGTACTACTGACTTACTTGTTCCTAAACCTTTCCAATCTATTTAGCTATAAGAATATATGACTATTTAATAACTATTTTCATGATAATGTCAAATGAATTAAGTACCTTTTGAGCTAGCTTATCTATTTTCTAATCCAAAACATTAGATAAAAGTACTTTGAAAGGTCTATTAATAGAGATATTGTGTGTGGACAAAATTAACCGAAGAATGACAACGACAACGAACATACAATTTGCCTAGTGATGACAACCTCCATACATTCAACCACCTCAACATCAACCAAAAAAAAATTAAAAAATTAAAAGAAATAGATAGCAGTAATCAGTACTTAGTATACCATCCATTAGCCTTAATAATTGCTTCTACACTATCCACCATAGATCCTGCCAGAGTATCAAAAACCTTTGAATCAAGAAGTTCCCAACAATGAGTGATTGCCTCTTCAATTGTCTTTTTGACCACATGCTCAGGGCCCTTCATGAGATGAAGATTAGGATAGTGCTTAGAAAGCTTATCTTTAATCAGAGACCAGATATTTTCAATTGGATTGAGATCTGGTGAATAGGGGGGAATTTCCAGCAGTGTAATTCCATGCTCTCTGAGCCATCTCATGAAGGGCAAGTGAGTTTTAGCATTGTCAATGATTAAAAAGACCTCCTCCTCTTCAGACTCTTTCTTAATATCCTCCCATATGTCTACAAAGTCATATTGATCATAAACCTCAATAATTGACTGCAGTAATCCGACCATTAGCAGAAGAAGGATCAGGAAAAACAGGAAGGAAACAACCATACTTTTGGCCATAAAAAAACCCAGTCATCATTTGACTAACCTTTCTCTCTCCCCTCCTAGGAGTTTCCTCAATACAGTCCTTATTTCATTTCTCTTTAGGATATCTAAATATTCACTTTCTCCTTCTCCCTCCTCCTCTCTCAATAGTCACCTCATCTTCCTACATTGTCTTCCTTCTCCACATATTTTTTGTCCAATGCCTATGAGCAAATGCCCATTTCAATCTCTTTTCAGCAAGACTCTCATCAAAATGTACCCTCTCTTGTGCTACCCATTTTTTAAGATTTTTTCCAGAGAGTCTGCACTTTATAGTCTTCTCAGAGACATCTGGTGCAATTTTCTTAGCAATGTCTTGATAGCTGTTATGGCAATTTTTGAGGTCTTCCTCAACCATAGCTTCATCCTGAGCCTTAGAAGTCTTAGGATGTCTTCCTCTGCCCTCTTTCTCCTCCCCCTCTTGATCTCCCTTTTCAACTGTATCATGAACAGTAGTAAGAGGGATGTTGAGTTGGTGGAAAATGTCTGTCAAGGGCATGCCACCTTCATGCAAGCCACACACTCTCCCTCTTGTCCATTGACTGAGATGCTTAGAAGGAATAGGTTTTTTGCAGTGACTGTGAAGAATAGGAGCCATTATTTCTTAGAATAAAAAAAGAGAAGGTATTATGCAAGATTAGTTGGGTGGAAATGATTTTTGTGGGGGGGTTTGTTGTGTGAGGGTGTCTGGAAATGATGGTTGCTACCCTGGCCAGTGATTTCAGTTAATTTTGTCCATGCACAATATTAAGAGATGGAATGACTCCTGTATATCCTTTGAGAAATATAGAAGGAATAATATCTCAACTATGAAGATATTCATGTACTGCCTCAGTTTTATGAAATTTTGCAGTATCTACTAGTAAAGCAATGAGATTAAGATTTGGAGGAGAATCAAAATATAATAAGATACTATCATGTATTATAAGGTCTTGTCTAATCTGTGATTTATTATTATTTAAGGCAAATACCAAGAATGTTAAACTCTATTTAAGTATAACTTACTTATTTGTATAAGCCTTCTTATTGAATTGAATAATAATTCATAGGTGGTATAACTTCTGCTTAGCCTTATTATATATTTCTTGTAAGTCTGTATTCCCAGTACTATGGTAGACAATTTGAGGTAGTACTTTTGGGACTCCATCTGGAAAAACTGAAAGCATGATCATAGCTTACTTTTTATCCTGTCCACTCTTTGTGACCTTTACCTAAACAGTTTTATTATCTTTTATTGTGTAGGTATGATGAATGAGATATTTGAATAGTAGTCATATTTAGTCTGTATTGCAAATTTTACTTAATAACAGTCTTTCTACCTTTGAGAGCTCATCATTTATACCAAATTATATATACTGAATTTGGAAATTATACTAATTAAACTAAAGCCAGCAAAAAAACTTTTTTCCAGTAATTGTTAGGATTTTTTTGTGATTTGTTGGTAGTAATCCAAATTGATATATCCTAACAGCTTAAGAACCTAAGAAATCACTTCTAGAAAACTAAAAGATTTCAATATTAAGTGCTAAATAGTATTGGCAAAAGCTATTTCTGGAAGTAAATCTGAACAATTACTATCTTATGATATTTCCTTCCTATCTATACTTCTAAAATGTATTATATAATATAAGTTCTATTTTTAGATACATATATACTTATTCATTCTTACTATACTGAGCCCCTGGAGGTATTTTTACAATATTTTCCAATCTCTTCCTCTAACTTAACATTGTAGATTCTGGAATCGAGTATTATACTTATACTCCTACTTTTATTATATACTATAAACCTCCTTTGAAATATATTAATTTGTTAATATTGTGAGATCTTGCAGAATACTATATACCTCTATACTTATCCAAGTCTAACTAGTACATAATATCAATATGTCAAAGTTCTTATTATTCTTTTACAAGAATAACTCTATTCTACTTTTTTAACTGGAGGGTACTATTCTCATTATTAGTTTTGAAGAGATTTTAGTATAGGCCTATCTTTTGTTTTACTTTTTTTGCAGTGCATCCTTTGTGGAAAGTAATACTGGGATAAGAGGAAAGTTCTTTGAAGGGTCCTAGTTTAACCCTCTGCCTTAAATGAGTTCTACTATACTACCAAAAATAATATCTATGTCTAGAAAGAAATATTCTGAGCCTAAGTCTATAAGTAAGTTACCATGCTACCTCCATCTCATGTGCAGCAGTAATTGGTCAGATCTGTCAAATAATAATTTCCTAATAACCATAAACCTAAATAACTGCTACATTGCAGTTCTAGTATTACTTTCTCTTGGAGTAGGTACAGGTCATATTCAGCACAGCCAGTCGTCCCATCTGTCCAAGATGGGGTGAGGACAACAAAAGACGAGACTATGTCGTCCTTGGATAGACTGGACAGGCTTGGCACCATCCTGGATGGGGTGGACAGCTGTTGACGGCTGTCAACTGGAAATGTCTTAAATTTGCCAATGTATATAATTAGACACATACTAGAACAAAAATAGGTTAAGATAAAAAATTTAAAATAAAATAAAATCAGGTATTATAATGGTAAAGAGGATAGTAAAAAAAAGAAAAACAGAAAAAAAACCACATAATAAATACTATACAAAAGTACATTATTTTATAACTCTCAAAACCCGAACTTCCTGTTCACAATCATAAAGAACTTTAAAACTTTCCTCTGCTGGTTCAAAACTAATTAACCCTGTTTTAGCCCATGATTTCAAACACTCTGCAGCTTCAATTGTCATACATTGAAGAGAGTTCCAGTGATTGGTTATTGAAATCTTTGCACTAAGTAGATTAAATACAGTTAAAAAATTAGTTAAATTAATTCCCAAATAATTGCTTTATACTTAGTACTGAACTCTTACATATTTTGCTTATTATAAGAGTAAAAGAAAAGAAATATAGAACATACCTACTGAATACCCTTTCACATTCAGCAGACATTGCAGGAATTGAAAGTGTATCTAAGGCCATTCTGGAGAGCTTTGGATATAAAGAACGAGCCATAACCCACTAATTGACAAGATTTTCAATAGGTGGCTCTCTATCATTTCTTGTTAACCAATATAAGTACCATTCCAACTCATCAGGTCCATCTCCACCTGCCTCCATAAGCCAAACTTTTTTAAAGTTTCTCCCTCTACCTACTGATTTCGATTTTTGTGGAGAAGAAAAAGGAATTGCAGGAGGTTCTAATGAAAGTATTTTGTACTTTTGTTGCCATAACTGCTGAACCAACTTTGTACCCTCAACTACCCATTCACTCCAGTTTCCCCAACCATGCTCTGATGACTCAAAAAAACCATCTATGTTTGGATTCAACACAATTGATGCACAAATAATCAGTGATAAAGTATTAAGTGAATAATACTTATCAAGTTTATACCATGCAAGATTTAAGGAATTGTGAAAATGAGAGGAAGGATCAGGATATCGGGAAAGAAAGGATGAAATATGAGTTCTTATCACCTCAAAGGAAGGATAAACATCATAAAGAGTACCATTCAAGCGATTTCCTTCCAATAATCGTGTTTCATTGCGAAATGGTGCCAGAAACTCCAGAACTCTCTCCAAAAATACCCAGTCAACTAAAGATAACTTGTCTTTCGTCAAGGACATACGAGGATCGTCATTAATTGCATGCTGAACCTGAAAGTCTATCATTTCTTTAAAGCATATTGCTCTCTTAAGAGCATCGTGGTCACCGGTCAAGCATGTGATATTGCCCAATATGAGTCCTCGTGCACTGGTTGAACTTCCATACATAGTATTTACTACCTGATTGAAAGATTCTCAACACTGAGGGCTACCATGTATCCATACAGTAATGTTTCTCATTCTCCCAAGTGGACCAACCCTACACCATAACTCAAGATCTCGGTTTTGCTTTTTGATGGAATGTCGCTCATCAATATTGATTGCCAACAGACTTGATTTCTTTCCATAGAGAAACACCTTAACAACTAAATTTAAGACATGCCCATAGCATTGAATGTATCACTGTGTGATGTGAAAAGGAATATGACTAGGAACATGAGACCTGTACTGCTCAGACAAATATTGCAATGCTGTAATATTGTTGGATGCATTGTCTAAGCAGAAATATTCCAAAGACTCTTGAATCCTGTAGCTTTTAATTAATTCCCAAAGCATTTGGCCTTGGTTTTCTCCAGTATCAGCTCCAAGCAGCCATGGAATTCCCAAAAGAGCATGTTGAATAATACCAAACTCATCAACCCAAAATGCAACCATACCGAGAAGAGCAAGGTAGTTGGAGCAAGTCCAAAGATCGAAACTAAGGTGAATGGATGAAACTACTTTCTCTGTTAAGAGAACCTAAAGTTTCAATTTATTTTGTCCAAAAGAGTCAATTAACCAGGTACTAATTGTTGTTGAAGAGGTTGGCATAGCATTGGCAAGATCTGTAAACGAGGCTCGTACAGTACAAAGGTAACTAAAAATGTTGTGTAAACAGGGTGAAACAGCTTGATTGAAAGCAATTTGAGGCAAAACAATCCATCGAAGGAGGAGATTCTTGAAACCATCAGAATTGAAGCTAATCTATGGAAATGAAGCTTGCATAACCGTATTTGTATGAGGATGAGCTCTACTTGGTAGATATCTAGTTGTTTCCTGTTGAACTCCTTGTCAGTTAAACTCATAGGCACGAATGAGATGATCAAGCATATTCTTAGTTGTAGTTTCAGAATATGTATTTGCTGTTTCTGGATCAGGACCTTCATAGCCATTAGAATACAATCAGTATATTAATAAAATAGTTTATCAACAACATACAGTAGGCATATCTCCAGCATTCTTGAGCCATTCTATTAGCATCTACTGTCCGGTATAGGACACCATTTTCAGGCCTCCATATCCAACTTGTACGGTTTCTTAAATGGTAAAGAATATTCTCATTAATCTGTGTCGGTGGAGTATTTTGATCAGATAATTGTGGCGAAGGGGAGTTTAGCCATGAGGAAAGGTGAGGATCAAAGTTCAATCCAGCTATCAAACTTGCTGGAGTAATTGTTTGAGCTCGAGATGGTACTAGTTCATAAAAATCATTTTCATTATCCATTTTAGCAATTATGATAAAAGCATTTTGATTATGATTAGAGTAAAATAAAAAAAGAATAATGTTGCAAGAATTGAAGTGTGAATGATTGTTGTTAAGAATACAGTAGAGTATTCTTAATACTCATTATAATTAAAAGTGGGGTAAGTAGACAACCAGTGAATCATTACAATATAATTATTTTCCCTAATGTTTTTGTTTTATTTGTCAATTATATAATATAAAATTTTTCTTTCAAGTTATAAGGTATCACTTATAATAGAAATATTTGATCTAATTGTGGCAAAGTAATTTCATTATTTTTTATCCTATTCAGCTATAAGTTTTAATTTTATTTTTTGTTTTAGACATAGAAGTAAAAAAGTCAATAAGAATAAGAATATGAGCAGAGAAGAGAGATACAAGCAAAGAAAAAAGATAAAAATAATTTTTAAGAACTAATTATTGTATCTTTCTTGATACCACGGAGGCATATCTGCCATAGGAAATACAGCCTGACCTGTTTGCTCAGTAAAATAATCAAAAACAGACTGATGAGTATATTGAACAATACTGAAGCGATTTCCAGTCCATTTACCCACATAGTGCGGCAGTAAATAGGATCTTAGAAACAAAATACAGCCTGTAATTTATATTAGTTTATTGTAAAACCAGGTATAAGTATCAAAAATAAAGCGAGAAAATACAGAAATGAAATCAAGAGAGAGAAAGTAAATAACTGAAACTTACCAGGCTGTAGAGTTAATTTGACTCCCAAACTTAGAAGGCAAAGATGTCCATCGGTAAACTCTCCCAATGGAGTGATGGCACAAAAGCCAAGAGGAACATCATTAATGTCAACATGAGCATCGGTAAAAGTAGACAAAACAGTTCCTCTTGAAGTCCAAATCCCAAACCAGTCTTTCTCTTCTTGGGTAAGGTATGTTATTGGTAAAGATTTTTTTTTTTTTTTTTTTTTTTTTTTATTTTTTTTTTTTTTTTTTAAATCATGAGTTCGTTGTTAAGGTACAAGAATCTGTGTGGAGCCGTAAGGGCTATGACAAAAACAAAACCATAAAGCAAACGCAAAAACAAAGGAAACCTCGGCCCTGATCCCCATTCCGACGTAATGTCGTACGCACCTCTCACGGTGACTAATCCAACAGGAAAGAAACTTATGAAATCCCTAAGCGAGCCCAAGAAAAACATAAAGCAAAAAAAGAACATATGAAACCCCAAGCAAACCTGAGAAAACATACAGCCAGGAAAGAAAAATAAAATAAAGAAAAGAAGCGGACAGCAACGAAAGCTATCCCAAAAAAGAAAAGATAAGGACCAACCCGGCCCCGATTAAGAAAGGCTGGGACTGGGCCCCGGGTAGTAAAGTAGTCGACAAAGGACGGCAAGATGAGCAGACCAGGTCTTAGCCGATCAACGCCAAGGGGACGGCGGACAGCGAAGGTATTCCCTGGGTGGTGGCTGTGGGTTGAGGCCGAACAAGTCGGCCTTGGCTGAGGTCAGGCGAAACGCGAGGCCAGAGCAGGCTAGGTGTTGAGTCCCCGAAAAGGGGAGCCAGGAGTATTGGCCATAGGGGGTAGACCCCTCGAGGCAGGATTGGGTGGTGAGGGTGCGGGAGAGAAAGATCTCGAAACCCGGCTTGGGGTGGTAGTAAGGTACCAGCTTGGTGGCCGACCGACCGTATTACCGCGTCTCTCATGTAGTCCCTTGTGATAGGAGAGATAGCGTCACTTCTGGAAGGGATCCCAGAGGCAGGAAGGCGAGGGGGAGGTGGCAGTAGGGTGCCAGCCGATCATCCGAGGGGGAAGAGAGGAGGGGAGTTTTCGCTTGGCGGGACATACTATCGGATTCGCGTTCGTGTCTGACAAGGCAGCCTCCCTCAAAAGGGGAGAATGGAGAAATCGACCGTGGCCTGTTGACAAGTTTCCTCCTACTGCTAACTGTGTTCCCGGCCGTCTGTAGAAAGACCGAATGAAAAAACCCGACCGTAGAAATCGCTAAGCGAGGCAAAGCAAAAGCAGGGTAAGGGAAAGAACCAACATCGCGAAATGATGACAGCAAGGAAAGAACATCCTCAGGAGGGTAGACCTCAAGAGGGAAGCAAGGGAGGGATGCCGAAACGCAGACAAGTGATGGAAAGCGTGTACTCCTGCCCCCCCTAGAAGGGGGGGAGGAAGAAAAGTTCGTGATGTCTTTCTCGGTGTTGAGTCGTTCCCAAATAGGAAGTAAATTTCAATGACCGGAGTTGTAGAGGAGACGGAGGATGTGTTATTGGTAAAGATTTGTGTACCTTTTTGTACTTCTCGAAAAAGTCTGGAAGAAGAGCTTTTAAGAGACACTCCATCAATTTTGTCAAAGGGTAGATCAATCGGAGGTAGTTTTTGAGGTCAGCAGACTTTGATCTCGTTGTTTCCCATAAGCCTCTTGGTCCATAGTTTAACTCAATATTCTGAACTGAATAGTCATCCTTGCAGTATGGTAAGTATAAATATTAATGCATTGACTGTTTGGTTCTGGTATTAGTATAGCTGGTTCATCATCCCTTATAATGTCTGGATGTACATTTTCCATTGGAGTACAGCTCTTGTGTCGATTATCATCATCACCAATAAGAGGATCTGTTGCCAAAAAGTGAAATAGTCCTATTTTGAGAGACTCAAGTAGGCTTGCAGAAATTGCAGTTTCTTCTTCAGAGGGGTTTTCTTTCATCAAAATGCCAATCTTGATAGCCAGAATCTCTCCATCAACCAGGTCACTACATTATATTAGTATCAATCTTGATAATTAAATACACTTGAATAAATTAACTTACTCAACACCAGAGTTATCTCGAATAATGACATTAAAGTCATCAATCAACTGTAGTGTTTCTTTATTCTGCTTCTCATATCCCTCTACCTTGATCTCTGGAGGTTGAGTTTTTCTTGATGCCACTATAGCCTCCTGAAGGTTGAAAGTAGGAATAGTGATATTTGTAAATATCGAACTAAAATGTCATTGTGCATTTCTTCGAACATTTTTAAGACCATTCTTGGTGAAGGTAAATGACTGATAATTGTCATTTGCATCCTCATCATAATGACCCGCCATCTTTAGATAGTCACTCCATTTATTGCCTTTTTTTTTTGTTCCACACTTGGCACATCACTCCTCTCGTGCATTTCTCTCTTCTTACTGGACCCACTCATCTTAATTTTCTTTCAGGATGTCCACCCTGGCCTTATCTTGTACAAAACAAAGCGCAAAAAAATTAAAACAAGCAGTACCTAAATAATTAGAAAGAAATACAAAGAAAGAAGTATTTGGTGAAGAGAAAAAAACAATGGTGGAAAAAGGATGTGAAAGGGAAGAAAAGAAGAGAGGATGTAAAGTAGTAGCAAGGAAAAGATCTGAAGGTATTGTTTTTGCTTTGTTGTTGATAGTAGTTAAAGTGAGGGGAGTGTACCAGTGTGGGAGTGGAAGGTGGAAAGTGGTTGGGAGAGAAACTAAGGTGGAAAGGGATTGGAGGGGAACTAAGATGGAAAGGGGTTAGTTTGTTTTCCAATGGTCATCCAACAGGACTACTGGGAGCACTGGTCATATTTCAAGAGTACATATAGTATAAGATACCAGTTATAGGATTTTGTAGATATTTTCATATAAATAATATCTGATGAAAATTTTGAAAACTTTGATGCAAAATAAGTTAGATATTAAATTTAAGCATATATTATGTTTTTTTTTATTTTACTTTTCTAGGTATAGATTCATATCTAATATGTTAGATTGAATACTCTGTAGTATATACTTTCAGTATAAGGGGAGATCTTTATTATAAGATAAAGTAACTTTAATTCAAAGATGATAATAACATACTATTTTCTTTTTATTTTTTTTATTTTTTTTTATCTTATATAATCTTTGTTAATATTCAGGAAAATATATTCAGTACCATTTATAGCTAAAATAAAATATATTATAAAATATATTAATAATCTCAAAATAATAAATAAATGAAATAATTAAAACTCTCCTTCTTTAATACTATTACTTTGACCCTAATAGAAAGTAGTAAAAGTAACAAATAATATCCTTCAAATTAGGAAAGAAAAATGAAATAGAAAGTTAAGAAATTCTTTGATTGCTTAATAATTGGAAAAACAAAAGAAGAATAAAGAGGAACCATGAAGGAGGAATTTATTCAGGCTTATCCTTAGGTAATGAAGAAACAATAGTAGATATTGCCAATATATTTTGAAGGAAGTTTGTCTGGGTAGTATAGATATAGGAGGCAAGGTCCAAGAACTGTTCCTTGTTTGTCCAAAGGGGAGCCACAGTCCAGGTAGCCAACTCTTGTGAGATGAAGGCATTCATCTGCCTTCAATAGACTGAAGAGGATAGCCTATCCAAGGACTCATTTTTGACCTCCAATATGAAAACAAATCTTACCTATTATTGTAGTAATGGTTTTCTTCAATTACTTAGAACTACCTTTACAGTAGACGTTATAAGTTTAGTATTAGCTGCTTATATAGATTTAATTGCTCTTCTTTTCGCTCTCGCAATCCCGAGCGAATCTTCCCCTCTTCTGTTCACGGGATGCCGGCCACCATAAGATATCACTCGCTTTTACCTCACTTCCTGCTGTTGGACGGGGATACTTTATGCTAAGACCTGCCCGCCTTTCTATGTTCCCGCTCTTCTCTGTTTAGTCCCATTCTCCATAACACGTGTAGTTCCCTTTCGTTTTATTTTGCCCGACCATATCGGGAAATTCCATCAAGCAAAAGAATTTCCTTTTCTTCCGCGCGCACTTCGTGAGCATGCCTTTACGTTTTTGACTTCCATCTTTGAGAAGTTCGCCTGTTCACCGTCCCGACTACAGCTGCCACTCGCCATACACATCCTCTAGTGCCCGTCGTGCCACGGTAGGGACAGTAAAACCTCCCCTCTACACCACCTCAACACACCCAACATCCACCACCCGAGTGACACATCATGACCGCCAAGCCACCATTCATCCCACCACCACACTTCACACTTCACCCCACCAACCTCCCTCTCCCTCCTACCACCCCACCGCCCAAAATGAAAATCCTAACAACAAACTACCTAACCTGCGCCCTCCGCGCCTGCAAATCCCACCCGTCCTCTTTTCCCTTACACTTCCGCGACGCGGAGCTCCAGCAAGACAGTCTCCCGTTCAACGCCGCCTTCATCGCAAATATTCTTCCGAGGATAGACTGGCCCGCGCTTTTAACGACGGCGACCGAGTTAGGGTTTACCGGGTTGCCGGCTGAGAAGCCGGATCTTCTGGCGACGGCAGAGATGGAGGCGGATGAGGGGGTGGGGAGGGAGTTGCATAGGATTTTGCTAGAGGTTTGTGCTTTCCTTACGCTGGTGGTTTGGTGGTGGGGCTGATTGGAGAGGAGGGGGGAGGGGGATAGACACAGGTTGTTGAAGGGAAATTGGTATGCGGGAATTGCGGGCATGAGTATGCCATTCATCAGGGGATTGCGAATTTTTTGTTGCCGGGGCATTTGGGTACCTCCCCTTCATTATTATTATTGTCATTATAGCGCGGGCGCTGATTGAAGCACAGTATGAGAATGAATGAACGGTGATGCTAGATGGATAGATGGAAGGGGTATAATGCATTCTTAGATATGATATGATATGATGGACAAAAAAAGGACAAAATTCATCGCCCGGTTTCGCCCTTTTTCGCTTCTCCCTTTTTTTCCCTCCTTTCTTTGCCGTAAATACATTTGTTAGTTAGAACCCGCGCGTACTTTGAATTCCCGTCTATCTAACTTACTTACCTTCCTACTGTAAGTTACCACCCTGTTCATAACGACAATACTAGATAGAATAGAATGAAAAAAAAACAAAAAATAAAAACCCATACATACTGTATGTTGAAATATAGTACATGAAAACCCCCCTCCTGCAATCTCCGTCGCTTTCTATACTTTCTCGTGCATGGCGTGCGTGAAACATCTTTTCCTTTTCACCAGACTCTCGCGACAACAACGTTTCCACTCCGTACTAAGTAACTACTTTACTCCCAAAGCCTGACCTGACCGCCCATCCACCCGTCCATCCGCTACAGCCTGGGTCAGCGCCCATGCTTGCATGCTATGACTACCTAACTAGCTAACTAACTTAAGATCAACTCCCGCGAAACCCGCACACACCACACTTGTATATAGTAACCCGACGTGTGGGGATGAAAAAGAAAATGGGGATGAGAAAAAATAAAAGGATTTTAGTACAAGAAGGTAAAGTGCTCAAGCCATGAAGCAAAGGCCAAGGTTCGAAACAGGAGTCAGAAGGGTGGAAAAGTAGGAAACCAAAAAGGCAAAGTATAGAAAATCTCAAAGAAAGGAAAAGAAAAAGAAAAAAAAAGGAATAACTTTTTTTTTTAATTACCCCCCTCCAATAAGTAAAGACGTGGCATTAAAGATACCAATACCGATAGAAGGAAGAGGAGGAGAGAGAAAAGAGAAGAAATGTAAAAAAAAGGAACCCAACCCAAGCCCGAAAGAATAGAATGGAATAGAGAAGAGATAGGATAAAATGAGATCGTGTAAAAAAAACCCCCAGGAAAAAAAATAGAAACAAGGAAGAATGATATAGCAAGCGAAATGGTAGTAATGATATAGTTTTATTAGGCGTGATAAAGGAAGATGGGATATAAAGCAATGAGAAGAAAGAGGAACTAATTAAGGAAGCCTTTACAACCACTTGATCCACACAGACATGGGATTCTCTCCTCGCTCTCGAGCTCGCGTTCGAATTTGTAGTCGTAAGTGAGTTCCTCGTCTGTAGCAGTAGCGCAATAGTTAGTACATATTCATAACAACAACCATGGGGTGGGAATCATACTTTCACGGATATCCCTCAATGCATAGATGACAATTCTCTTGCTTCCCTCAACCTTGATAATCTTCGCAGTGCAATTGGGAGTACAGCTATGGTTGATAAACCTGGCTATACCACCCGCCTTGGTAGCGTCGATAACAGTCGTATCATCAATGCGGAAAAGGTAGGAACTACCGATCCCGCTCTTAAGATACTTCTTCTCACGCATGTCCGCTACCTGCTGTCTGATGATTTCGCCAACATATTCGATGATCATGTCGCCGGCGGAGATATTCTCCATAGCATATAGACCCCAATTGTGAATGGCAGAGCGAGCGAACTTTACGGGCTTCTTGCGCTTCTTAAGTTGATTGAAGCGCATGACGTCCGCGTCGGAGGATAGCATTTGCTTTTGATTGTTTAACCCGACGACGAGACGACGGTTGTTAACACGGTTCATACGTGAGGTTGAGGAAGGATTTTTCGTAGTGTTGGTGGCGGTGGCTGCAGTAGCTTCTTGGGTAGTGCTTGCTGCTGATTTGACTTTTGCTGCGAGTTGGAGACGGTGGGGAAGATACATTGACTTCTCAGCTTCCGGAATACGGCGGTAACCTTCGGTGCGAGCACAACCAGTCGGATTGGGACGATAAAATCCCTCGATTTTCTCCTGACTGCGGACTATGCCTGCAGCAAATATTAGTACAGTGTACACTGCAGCAAAGGGGATATGGGCAGCAGAATAAAGAGACTGGTGATAAACTTACTTTGATTTTGTGCGACTTTCAGTTGCTTTTCCTTATAAGCCCACGTCTGCACGTTGCCCAGATCTGCCGGTTCCGCACCTGCCAGGGCGTGATTGAGAAACTTGAAATCCTCAGCGTCCTTAACGAGATTTTGCAAGCCATCTGTATCAAGAATAGCATCTGGGTCGTCCTGTACTGTGACCATTGGACCCTCCGTTGTAGAAACCCCCCATGAAACCTCAACGTCCATTCCGGCCATATCACTATCATGCTCCTCTTCACCAACATCGAAAGACGGAACAGTCAGAAGATCCCTGTTGATTCTGGTCTCTGCAGCCTTCAGCTTCTGGCGTGACTCTCTCGACCGAGTAGCCCTACTGGTGGTCCCAATTTCTAGGCTTTCATTATCGTCTTCGTCGTCCAACACATTGATGACTTCATGATGCTCATTTTTGGAATCCGCCCTGACCTTGAATACCATCCCGTCCTCGTAATCTTCGCTGTCGCTCTCGATAGCTCGAGATTTGTGTTTCATGGCTGACTTGGGTTGAGTGGTGGTGGATGGAGCATGTGGAGTGGTGGGAACAGGCTCTTCATCCGGGTCATCCACCATAAACACCTCCCCATCTTCATAGGGCTCAGGGTGGTCAATTCGGGGTTTCTTGAGATCATGTAAACCCTGAGACCCATCATCTTTCTCAAGACCCTGGTCCTCGTCATCTGTAGAAACAGCAGTATCCCTAAGTTTGGAAGTTGGTCCTACGCTTCTCTTCCGTTTTCGATACCCTTCATTTGCTGATGGTGCGACACTAACGGAATCGTCATCTCCAGTATCCAACGATAAGGCGCGAGACCCCCGAGAAACTGGTCTATTCTCAGTGATAGTTGATTCATCATCTGATCCCGCGTCAGAATCATACCGATTCAATCGATGAGCCAATGGTCGAGCATCTGCCTTAGAGAGTTTCGTTCTCGATCCGTGTAATAATGGAGATGCTTCCGGTGTACTTGAATCTTCTGCCTTGGCTAATATTCTCTTTTTAAATCGTGGAAGCGCAGTCGGCTTTGGTAAAGCTGACTTGGCTACTACTGATGTTAGTTTTTCGGCGGATTTGAGCGCCAAGGCAGGCAATAACGCAGTAGGTGAGCGGATACTTGTTTCCGAAGAAACAGCTAGAGCCTGACGACTTCCTACAGTACTTCCTTGTAGTTCCTCCTCCTCCACTTTGCGCCGTTTATTTAACCTCCCCACCTCAAGGGAGTCGTAAATCGTTGGGGCAGCCAATCGTTTCCTCAGATCTTTCATCAAAACCAATTTCATATCCTTCATTAGGGCATTCGTTGCTTCCGCAACAAGCTCATTGGGTCCCATCTTTCTTGGTTCAGGCCGAGCTACTAGAGGCGGAGATGGTGACCGATGACTGCCGGAGTGTTTTTCCATTATCATTGAATAGGAGAATAGCCTGTCTCCATCGCAAACTTTAAAACAGCGTTCCATATCCCGTCGTTCCCGGAAGACAACATAGAAGCCAGTTCTATCCCAGAGAACTTCCTTCAAGCCAAAGTTTTTTAAGCGACCGTTAAGGTGTCGAACATAGCGCTCATCCCCAGGAATGCATCGCGAAGTGATGAATATATAGGGCAGTCTTCCGACATGGTCGAGTGCCCTGTAGTTATCAGGCCTTTGTGCTGGAGTAGGGTGCTGATCCCGGGTTCGATCGTCACTTTTACTATCCGTCCGGGAGTCTTTGCCGGATGGTGAATTCCCACGGACACTCGGTGAGCGCGGTCTCGAACCAGATTCCCCGTAACTTAGCTTGGGCGGTGGTTGTTTGAGTCTATTTTTCTCAGCTTCTACCTCCTTCCGCCGCTTTTCCTCAATAATTCTCCCAGTCAGTTTTTTACACTTGAGCCCGTCTCTATCCAACTCTACCCGAACACGTTGAATTCCGACCCTCGAACCGTTAACTTCCTGTGCCGCTTTTTTTGCAGCCCCATGAGCTGAAGATCTGGACCTCGGGCTATCCCGGTAGATGATGGAACATACTCCTAAGGAGCCTCCGGTCGCAGGGTCAATCTGAATTTCCAATGTTTGAATATCGCCATGTGGTCTAAAGTGCATCGAGATTTCCGTCTCTGTAGTGAGAGGAGATAGGCCGGTAATCAAGATCTGGGAGGGTGGACCAGGCCCGATATAGTTCTCATCCCATTTCCATCTCGTCCTATAAAGGCCTTGCGACCGAAGTCGTTTCTTGCCATCCTTTGGGCCATGGGTGTACCGTTCAATCTCTAACCGGGGATCTGTGACGGGGGTTGTAATCTGTAACCGTTAGTGGACACAAACCCCACTAATGAGGCACGATGACAACCACAACAATCCCGCAACATCGTGACGGAGGTAGGGAAGAAAAAAAAAATGTAAACACATACCCCTTCTCCATCCCAGCGCAAAATTGGTTCCTTACTCTTCTTTGGGACACCTTTCTTCTCTAAGAATGGATCATACTTGACTTTCCAATTTCTCCGTGACGGGTCGGATTTGATTGCCGGGGGTGTGCCCTTTGGTGTCAGGGGAGCTGGCGGAGGAGGAATGGGTATTGGTGGTAGGGGATAGGGTTCCCTGGTGCTTGTGGGTTGAGCGGCCAATTTGGGCGGAGGGTTGTCGCCCTTTGTAGCTGTTCCAGCGGATGGGCTAAGTAATGGCGGAGGGGGTGAGGAGCTGGTTGTTGTTGGGGTGAGAGTGGATGTTGTGACGAGATGGCCGGAAGGCAATGGAGCACCGACAGAAATTGGAGCACAAGAGCTAGAGGCAATGCCGCCCAGATCAGAAACGGAAATAGCATTGGATTCCCTATCATAATCATCAGGGACATTGCGAGCCCTTCTATCTTGCTTCTCGGCCTGTGCTTTCTTCTTCTCCTTCTCCGCCAGAACCGAGGGGGCTGCAGGGAAGAAGTCGGCATAGCCTGCGCGCGACATTGTGGGGATCCTACAGAAGAGGTCGCATCTACAAAAGGGTCGATTAAATTAAACGAAACCTTAGTGGATGGAAAGAAGGACAGGCGAAAAGGGAGAAGTGTATGATGGTTGAGAGAGCCAGGGATGAATGAGGCGAGAAGAAAAAGACTGATAGAGCTGATCGCGTGGGCAATGGAAGGGTAAAGTTGGAAACGCGAAGAAGCAAAAGAGCTTTGTGTGTATGGAGGGGGGGGGTTGAGTGGGTGAGTGAGTGGGTGGGTGAATGGTGGGTATGAGAAGGTTAGATTGTTAGCACACACAGTAGCAGCAGCCAAACGAGGGACAAGCCTGGCAGCAATAGAAGCGCAGGTCAAGGCAAAGTGAGTAAGTATGATAGTGAGCTGCAATAGCACACAGTGTTGTGGTATAAGTGAAAAGAAGAGGCGACGGAAGCAGCGTCTGGATTCCAGAACTGGTGTTGGAATGGAAGGAGTTGTTGAGGCTACTTTAGATGTCCCAGGGAGAAGACAAGAAAGAGGCCTGACAAGCGCAAAGTTCAGCGACGACGACGAACGGAAGGAAGTGAGGGTAGATGATGCGAAGCCAGCGGTAGGTATTAGGTGTAAGATCGGAAGAGTTGCTGGGGGGACTCGGACAAGTTAAGGTAGTTTTTAGATTTCTATGGTGTTGAATGGAAGCCCTCTGGGCACAGTATCCCAGATCTCTCAAAATTGTAAGGGAAAAAATATGAGGGATAGCTTTGGGATAGCAAAAAGGTGAAAAAATGGGCAAAAATTAATGAAAAGTTCGGGCGGATTATTGTTTTTCTTTATTTTTCTTTTATTTTTATTTTTATTTTTTTCGTCATGAGAAGAAGAAACAGGGCGCGCGAAGCCAACCGGCCAGACGTGAAGAGGCGGGAAAAAGCGTAGATTTCCTCCTCAGTGCAACGTTAAACCTGTTGATGGTCTTGATTGGGTTTAGCGTCCGTTCATGGTGGGTGAGTGGGGAGTGAAAGATGGCTCTCTCTTTGAACTCTCCCTCCATTCCACAACCTTCCTTCCTTCCTTCCTTCCTTCCTTCCTTCATCCAACCTCTAACCTCTAGGGAAAGGAAAAAAAGTGGTGATATTCTTATCCATCTCTTTTAACCCTTCCTCATCTTACATGCAGCTCATAGACTGTTACTGCTAAGCTCGCATGGCCTGCTCTAGATGTCTATATAACTGATTGTATTAAGGGATTAATCCGCCAGCTCGGGTGACGCGCCTTGGGAATCCAGGGACTATGACGACATCCGTCACGCCCTCGCCAACTGTCATCACCCGCTTCAAACCTCAACACCAAAATATCACTTGTATCTACCGTCTCCTTCCACTCGGATTCATAGGCAGAGATGAGAGCAGTAATAATATCGAAGGATTAACTATCTCATGTGTGGAGCGGCATGCCTTATAAGAACTTCTTTTTCACTTTCACGTGTTGGGCACGTTTTCGAGAAACCTGCTCTAGTATGATATTAAACATCGGTCAGAATATTACGGTCCGGTGGGTGGGGAATGAGAGATTTTCGAATGGAGCCCTTATGTCTTGTCCTTCTGATGGTCGGATAAACTGCAAACAATGCTGTAGAAACACCTTTCCGAGTGAGAGCTCAAAGATCTATAATACAGTACCGGATCCCCTCTCATCTTGGCACAGGACACGGTTATCCTTTTGAAGAAGGGTCACGTGATTTTTCACGACTTTGAGGATTGAGAACAATGATAGGGTAAGCGGTGGATAGCTACCGGTAATGCACCAATTTTATCTGTAAATGTTATTCCTGTGTGATGATTTCTTTGAATACTGGTCGTGTGAGAGCCAACTAAACATCTTGTACCCCGTAATCCTTCACCTTAAATGTGCTATAAAGATAAATGTGAGCCTCAACTCATAGATAGCTGCCGTGGGCCAACGTTACACAAGGTCTTGAAGGAGAAAGAATTCTGAGCAACGCTTCAGCCATAAGGACAGCGGTGTCGATAAAACTCACCATCATCTCACTCCCGCCCATACCAGAAAATCACCAGGGCTCCCACCAACTCCCTCTTCAACTTTTATTTCATTTCTTCTATTAGTATTGCCTTTCCCCGATGCGTTTATTCTCCCGAGTACTCTCGGGTGTACTCCTTTTATTACCTGCTGTTAATGCTGTTAACAAAGATGAGGCTTACCAGAACGACTGGCATATTGCGCTCATCGGAGCGTCAATTCCTTCCTCTACCTTCTTTCACAGACCGGTTTTAGACGCTAAAGCTTCCCTTATATATACTCTCACCTCGAGGTCGATTCTTGCGGCCATTAACCCAAGGGATGGATCGATAGTTTGGAGGCATCTGTTGGGGGATGGAACCTCGCAGGGTGTTTCCCGAAAGGCTGAAGGGGCAGTGATTGCCGCTGTTGATCGGGATGTTAAGGCTTTTGATGCCGTAGATGGAAAACTTATTTGGGAAACGACGTTTGCGGAGAAGGTCAAGGATTTGCAGGTTATCGGTGGAAGTATCGTGGCTGTTCTGCTCGAGAATGGAAGTGTTGTAAAGGTTTCTGAAGGAAACATTGCATGGGAAAGTCCGGCAGCTGATAGGCATGCTCTTCCCCTCTTATGGATTACCTAGCCTTTGTAATGGGTTTGATAGATCAGACTGACGTTCTTGTGTTCATTACAGCAGGGACATTCCACAATCACTATCCATTCAGGGGAACAACGTTTTTGGTTTTTATCAGCAGCCGTCGAAAGGACTTCGTATTGCAACAATTTCAGCGGAAACCGGTAAACTCTCATCGTCCAGCATTTCGGCTTCTATCCAGCCTATAGATAGAGTCCATAGCTCGGCTTCAATTGTTGCTTGGACAGAGAACTCTCTGAGTCAGATCAAGTTTCTCGTTCTTGGTACCAAAGCCTCTGCAATCTCAGTTGCTGTTCCTGAAGGTATCGTGGACGTCAAGTTTCAGGCATCGGACAAGACTATCCTCGTACATTATGAAACCGAGGACAAGTCATGGGCCGAAGTTTATGGTATCGATCGGAAGAAGGGCTCTGTCAATAGCTTATACTCGCTGGACGCAAAGACTGCTCGCAGTGCCTTTTCAGTCACTGAATCTGCAACCGAGACCTATATTACATGGACTTTGCCTAATGGAGAAGGCTTTCTTTACGGGAGTAAATCTGCTGATGTTCTGGATTCGTATACCCCCGACTCTGAGAACCCCGGGGATATTTCTGTCCTTAGTGCTATCTCAGAAGTCATCCCCAAGATGGATAAGAAGTACGCTGTTCGCACATTCGTTGCCACGTCCTCACCTGGATTTCATGGAAACACTTATCTCACACGCAATGGCAAGTCCGTATGGTCAAGACCAGAATCTCTGGTTTCTGTAACTGCCTCTGCTTGGGTCGAGCTTCTGGATCCTGCCGAAGAGGTTGCCGAGGAACTTAATGTCGAAGGCCACAAAAATGTTGTCGGAGCTTATGTTCACCGTCTTACTAGACATGCCCAAGAACTTGTCACTTACGGCCCTGATTGGTTTACAAACATTCCCAAACGAGTAATGGATGCTTTTTTGAGCAATGAAATTAGAGAGGAGAAGGACGGGAAATGGAGAGATCTCTTTGGATTCAGAAAGTATGCCGTTGTCGCTACTAAGGAAGGAGGACTTGCTGCCCTGGACGTTGGGAAGAAAGGCGCTATCGTATGGGAATTCTCACTCGTAACCAGCAAAGACGCTGGTCAATGGGAAGGTGTTCAGCAGATTTATGAAGTTTCCAAGGGCACTGTGGGAGTAGTCACTTACGGAGGCATATATTATGAAATTGACGCCTTCGAAGGGAAGGTTTTAACCAAGGAGGCTATTGGAGGCCGTGTCAAGAGCTCAGCTATCTTGGGGAGAGGAGGAAAGAGCCAGGTCGTAATGGTTGTGCTGGAAGGAGATAAGATTGCTCTTCTACCACCAGGATCTACTCTCGGAGAACCTGCATATATTGTCGTCCGTGGTGACGCCGGAGACCTCAAGGGGCTTCGAGTAGACAACACCACCTTAGCCACTGTGAAGACGTGGGACTTTGTCCCTCAGTCCACCGAGAAGATACACTCCATCGTCAACCGCCCGGCTCACGACCCGATCGCCTCCATTGGAAAAGTCCTCGGGGATCGCTCAGTCATGTATAAATACATCAACAACAACCTCCTCACAGTTATCACGACAGACCAGACGCACTCCTCCGCATCAATCTACATCCTCGAATCCGTCTCTGGTATAATCCTCTACTCAGCCCTGCACGTAGGCGCCGACACGACAAAGCCTATCACAGCAACCATGTCCGAAAACTGGCTCGTATACACCTACTTTGGCAGCGAAGAAGTCAACAAGGAGCCCGCGGCGAAAGGCTACCACCTCGTCGTTAGCGAGCTCTTCGAACACCACTTACCAAACTACCGTAGTCCCCTCCACCCCGCAAAAACTTACTCCGCCCTCGCAGGCAGTATCGGAAGACCCCACGTATGCAGCCAGTCCTACATCTTCCCGACAGAGATCACATCCCTTGGCGTCACGACCACAAAGCAGGGCATTACCACGCGCGAGGTCCTCGCACTAATGCCATGGTCCTCCTCCATCATAGCCCTACCCAAACGCCTCCTGGACCCTCGCCGCCCTGTCGAGCGAGAGCCGAACGAAGCGGAGCGCGAAGAAGGCCTCATGAAGTACGCCCCCGCCCTCGAAATCGATCCTCGATCCGTCATCAATCACAAACAAGAGCTCCTTGGCATCACCGACATCGTGACTACCCCCGCGCAGCTGGAGAGCACGAGTATCATTTTCGCCTACGGCGGGGACTTGTTTGGAACAAGGGTTACGCCGAGTATGCCTTTTGACGTGCTCGGTAAAGGATTCAGTAAGATTCAACTTGTTGGCACGATTTTGGCGCTGGGAGTTGGGGTTGGGTTTGTTGCTCCTATGGTATGTTTTTTTCCTTTCCCTCTCGCCTCCCTTGCTAGATGTATGCTAATTGTGAGTGTTTATGTTTATAGGTCAGGAGAAAACAGATTAATCAGAGATGGCTAGACTTAGTTGGTTAGAAATATCTTTACTATTCTTTTCTTTTCTTTTTTGTTCTACTCTTTTCTTCTCTCTCTCTCTCTCTCGGTAATGGTTTTAGGGATTATATCAAAATGGGAACGTGGGTGGTATCGGATGGATGGACGGATGGGACTACTAGTAGTTACGACGTGTTGGATTTCATAGTGATAAAAATAGTAATATTTACAGGCAACGTTGGGGGGCGTTTTCTTGGTGATGATGTTTTATATCGAGTGATATGTAGTGATTATGTGTATGCCGAATAACTACTGTAAGCACGATGGGTTTCATTGGGGACAATTGCCTACTAACTTCCAAAAAACTTTTGTTAATGGATAATTGGTACGAACGGCTTTCCCATCCTGCAAATTAAACGAATGAATGAATGCACAGCCGCCATAGTGTGCCGCACTCAGAACCCAATGCCTGGCAAAAAGGATATAAAAAACAGCCCCCCCCCAAGAGTTTCCTTGACTCCTCTTCCTCCAAACCACCACTTTCTCCTCCTCCTCTTCCCCTTCTGCTGCCGGAACCCCAACCCTCTACTGCTTCTTCTTCCCCTCCCCCTCCTTCCTTCTGAACACCTCCAACTGCTTCGTAACCCCTTCCTCAACCCTAACCTTCAACTCAGGCCTGTACCCACACCAAAACAAAACCTCAAACCAGACAAAAAACGGCGCCAAGATGAGCGCCTGCACGAGATTATCGAACAGCGCCGGCGCGCGCTTCTCATACACCCCGTGTCCGACAAACTGTGCGATCCACGCGAGCACAAAGACGTACCCGGCGATCGTGTTCGCCGTGACCGGGTCGGTCGCGGTCAGATGCGTTACGAGCGCCGTCATTGTTAGGATTAGCGGGGCGAGGAGGAGGCCCGCGATGGGTTCCATGAGGATGTACAGGCCTGCGTAGAAGAGGGCTCCGAAGAAGGCCAGGTTTGTAGGGAAGTAGGGGATTTGGGAGGGGAGGGGGAGGAGCGGGGGGGTGTTGCTGGCCTGTTGATTGATTGATTGATTGATTGATTGATTGTTAGTTGAGTAGAGAGTGAGAGAGAGAAGGGGGGGAGTACGAAGAGGAATGTTGTTGCCATGATTGAAGGAACACCCAGGAGGTGGATTAGGATGTTGCCTTTCGTATGGTGATATGAGCCATACTGTTCTCGCTTCATTAGCTAGTGTTACCGGGAAGTATTATATCTTGCGGGGAAGGGAAGGGAAGGGGGACTCACGAAAATCAGTTGTTCTTCAAGGTCTAGAGCACCCATTTTTGGCTTATTCTTATCTCAGTGCTTGTGTCGTGCGTGAATGTAAAGACTCCGATCTGGGGGGAAGAGTAAACTGCGGTAGTCTAGGTTCTTGTGAAGAAGAAGGAGAACCTCAGGCCAGATGTTGAGTTAATATGGCGTAATCGAATGATAAGGCAAAGTTGAAACCTCGGCAGAGGTCGATCTTGGCTCACGTGAAAGGGCAGCGTGTGGGGAAGGAATGTACGGTACTGTAGGGTAGCCGTGGGCGTTATCGCGTCGGCTGGTGTAATAATGTTAACCAATCCGGCAGAATACTTTGTGGAAAGTGCTGTTCTTGGTTGCAATGAGAGCGCCATCTTGCTTCATGAAGGTGCCGAGATGGGAGGGGGCGTTGTTGATTGCTCAAACCTATGATAGTAGGAATAGGGGGTTTTGCTACGACGGTCGTGACCTGAACTGCACATAAATCTTGGCAAAGTTCATTGTGGCGACAACTGATTTTTTTGTCATTTTGCTAAGTAAAGTTAACTGCACAAACAACTGTACATCAATTACCTCATACCTCATACCTTGTACCCTGACCCCCCACCCCCTCACACCAAGCAAATCAAAGGGTATATCTTGCAGCAATTACCATGGATGCCTTGCAAATGATGCCAGACTCAAAAACAAATGCCTGTGAAGAAAAATAACCCTTTTTATTATTATTCTTATATATATAAAACACATCTAACAATAAGTTTGATTACAAGAGGAATGGGAAGAGCAATTACAACAACTTAGATATCAACTTAAAGGAAAGCATATAAGTTATGAATCCAAAGTATTTCATTTGGATAGCTGTATGTGGGATGATATAGACTTTATAGTATGTTTTTTCTTTTTTCCTTGCCCCACATTTTTCTAAATACTTTTTTGTTTTTTCTTCAACTAATTTATAACTCTGTTTTAGCTTTTCTAAAGAAGAAATATGATATGTACTTCCTTGCTTTCAGCTATATGATGTAAAGTGCCAGTGGCAACAGGATTTTCATCCTCACCCATAGGAAGTATTTTGTATCTCGCTTTACTGGCTATCATATCCACATCACCTGAAAGATTACTTAAAGATCTTTGGATGTTTGTGGACAAAACTATTGGTCATCTTCATAATATAGTTATATATCTAATCAGGAGATATATAGAGATACTGGTTTTGGATTAATAGAGACTTAGTATTGTGACCTTACATGGGTATACACATGCAATTGAAGGAGTTACAGGATTGGTGGGGATATGGAGTTTTGTAGATAAGATTATGTAACCTTTTTATTATCTAGGAGAATATTGTAGCTTTTACTTAGGTTATAAAAAAAACTGATGCATTTAAATTTCAAAGTATTATTACTCCTAATGGGTTATTATCTTCATTAGTTGGTCTATTTCTGGAACTATATAGAGATTAGGTAGTTTAGAGATTATCTAGAATTGTGGGAATTTTACGTAGTTTATTTGAGGAGAGTGAGATAGCAGAGAGTGAAAGACTATATATATATGGTGATTCTGTTTATGCACCTGCTTTTGAGGTTATAGGACTATTTTTAGAGTAGGTAAATAAATAGTTAATACTAGAGGAGGAGGCTCCTAATGTAGTAATATCTAGTCAAAGAATGGTGGTGGAATAGGAATTTAAATGAGTATCAATTATTGAGCATTAAATTCTTTTAAGCCTTGGTTAAAATTAAGATTATTACTAATTGCAGGTTATGATATGGTAGGTACTTTATTAAGTAATATTCTTTTATCTATTATAGGTAGCAATCAGGTTTAGAGAAGTACAGCATATCATCTTTAATGGTAGAGGATTACTTGTATATATTAGAAGCTAGCTGGGAAAAAGAAAGAAAAAAAAACTATCTTGATTGTGAAATTCTCAAGATTTCAGTAGTATTTTCTTTAATAACTTCTAAAGCCTCTTCTGCAGTTTCCAAATATGTTTCCAAATACTTGAAATGATTTTCTGTTATTAATGTTACTTCTGATGAGGTTTCATGACTCTGATGTGTAGAAATATTTTCAGAACTAGTTGGTATGAGAGTGTTTGCACCATGTTCAAGAATGGCAGTTAGGTGATTAATTTTTTTTACCTGTTTGACATCTAAAAGTTCTCCTCTTTCTCATATCTTCCTTCTCTTGTCCCTTAAAGTTTCAATTTTTCTCTCTTTTACTATCATTTTGGTGGGAGTACAAGCAGTTACATACTTTTTCTTCTCTTTCTTTTCCTCCCAGACATCCATTCCATTTCCCTGAACTATCATGACTTTTCCCTCTTCCTTACTCTCCTCCTCCTTACTCTTAACCTCATAATGAGCATCAAGAGCTACTATAGTAGTCTTATAGCTCCCTTTCCCTTTTATTATAGTAAGTAATCTTTGCCAATGGGTCTCAGCAGTAGTCTCATCTTGTATTTTGTTCATTTTTACCTTTCTACTACTGCTACTAGTATTTCTAGGCCCATCTTCACTCTATTATCATTAGTATAATTAGTATTAGAAGATAAAAAAAACTGAAAAAAAAACTTATATATATAAATATACACTTTCAACTCTTGCTTTTCACTATACTATAGTTTGCTTATATTTTCTATCAGTCTGGGCAGTCCTGTTCTCTTTAATCTCTTGACTGACTTTATTATCATATTTTGCAAGTATACATACTATTATACTTCATAGTTTACTGACAGAATGATGGAATGTATTACTAAATAATTGCTGAATTTTCAGCCAAAATTATTTATAACCTCTGTGAATTGAAAATTCACCTACATGAAAAATATAAAGTCTTCTAAGAAGAATTTTCTCACTTTGGATAAATTGATTATGAGAGTTTGTTTGTCCTTGTTGTGCTATATCCAGGTCCTAGATCTCATATATTAATTCTGCTATCTTTAGTAATGATATTTTGGTCCTCATTGGTAAAGAAAAAAACTTGTTTTTACATTTTTACATCAACTGACTGGTAAACAAAATACTTTTATGACTATCTTATTTAAGAAATGTTCTTATAACTGTGCATAATTGAGCTATAGAGTACTTATACAAATTAGGTATGGATAGTACTATTGCTCCAGCAATAAGTACAGTTCAAGTGATGACCATTGTAGCAAAATCCCCCCCTCCCTAATGAACAACCTGTACTATGAATATACTGGTATACAGAGTATACTACCATATACACTTTACTGTGTACCTCTCATGTACTATGAGGTGTTAAATTAATATGAACACCTTTGTGTAGCAACCAAGTACCCTTGCTGAAAATCTGTGAAAGTATTTCTGCTGATCATGATACATCACAACCAAACTATAATGATATAGCAAATTTCCAACCTCAATATCAGTACCCTTTCACTCTAAGAGTAAGGCCATTTGGCTACCCTACAAGATGCTGGAATGTCAGTAAATCAAATTAGTAAAGAGATTAGTGCTTCTAAAGTTACAGTATCAAAGTATATATTTTCAATCAAGAAAAGTCACTTCCTATCCTTACTACCTCCCCACAGAAAATAGGGTAGAAAAGGAAAACAACTGAAGAGAAGGATAATGCTATAAGTAGAAACTAGTTTATAAATAATTGAATGAAGTAACTTGTTAATATTAAAATTAAAAATAAGTGATGCTGCTACAATGAACTTAAGAATATTACTTGCAGAGATCAATACTAATATCTTTTATACCAATAAGACCTTTTTATACTTGACACTTAGATACTATTTTAAGGAAATGGATATGAAGAAGTAGATAGTTGCATCTTGGTCAGAGTTAGAGGAAGAGAATGCAAGGAAGTAGTTCACCTTTGCCTTAGAGTATAGTCTTTAGTATTGATGATTGGTGATACTGGATATAGAGCAATGACATGTATATGAGAAGAATGACTAGTGCATCTCAAAGCCAACCTGAGTTTTCTGTCCTAGCCTAAAAATACCAGCTTGCTGGAAGAAAGTACAGTGAAATTATGTACTAGACTGAGTCTACCCCAAAGCAAAAACCAGTAAGGAGAATGTTAGTATCCACATATGGGATCTATTTTCAGAAAGGAAAATTGGGTCTTAAATAAAACTGTATAGGGATCTAAGAGCAAGAAAGGGTAGTGACTCATCTTTTAAGTATCTAAGGCTGCTAAAAAACTTACTTCCAGATCTTGTTTACCAGTTTCCTTGAGGCTCTACAGTTTTCTTCATGCAGGATGGAGTTGGAATTCATCATGGTACCTTACTTAAGAACTAGCTTAGTCAAATGCAGGAGAGGGGTATTTCTGGATAGAGGGTCAAGCTTGTTAAATAGCCCCCATGTTCTCCAGATATGAACCCTATAGAGACTGTATGGGCCCGAGTAAAGTCACTCTTTGAGAGACTATGATATACCCTGATTTATGCTACTCAAAGTACCATGGTTGGGCATTAGGGAAAGAAATTCAGGATGCTGTTGAGCACTGCTGGGAGTTACAGTATTAGATTCAGACTATTTTGACAACCTGGCAAGGAGCATGCCCCAGAGAATGAAGGTGGTCATTGATACTGAAGGATAGTATACAAGACTTTTTAAGTGTATTTTATTTTCTGTTGAGGTTGAGGTTGCCCGAATTATTATTGCTTGTATTAAGCTGGGGTGCTTGGTTGCTACGCAAAGGTGTTCGCGTTAATTTGACACCCCGCGGTACCGGTATTGCAGACCACGCATCCGCGTTGATTCGTGATTCATGTTCAGTACGTGCCGAACGGTGCGCCTATCACAGCAGAGAAGGTACCTTTCAATACCGTACCTACAGTCCCTTAAACCACAATCCCTATTATTAATACTACGACGTCGGTATCCCCCCTTCGCTTATCATCACCTCTGCCCCTCGGTAACTTTGAAGTTCTCACCACCGGTACCGTGCCGGGAGCTAAGTTACCGTACTGTGGGACATATATTGTATTCGTGGTTCTGGTGCCGAGAGGGGCGTTGTCCATGTCTCGCTCTCTGATGCTCTTCCAAAGGGAAGTAGAGCCCCCTTAAATACAATATTCTTCCCCTGAACAAACGAGCAACCAAGCAGGCAAACAAACAACAACCATAATCAGTAAGAGAAATCCATAGAAGACTGTGGAACATACACATCATCTCTACCTCATTAGACGTAGTCCTCTATCGTCAAGATTGCGTGGGTGGACATATACGAAGTCCATCACGAGGCTCCACAGTACGGCAGTTCCGCTTACTACGTACAATAGGACATACAGGTCATGACAGGGGTTCAGAAGTACGGTTGGGTATCGTGAGGTTTACATAATTTAATAAATCCTGTAATAATAATATTTATTATTTCAAGGAAGATGACAGTGTAATATTGGTGTGATATATCGATCGATCGGCAAAGGGAAGGATAGGGATAAGCTTAAGTTGGGGAGGCAGTGGAGTTGTCCCAGGCGTGCTAAATGGTTAGCACGATATTTGTAGGACGGAAGGTGAATGGGGGGTGCGAAGGGTGTAGAGAAGGGAACTGAACGGAGGGTTAATTAATGCTATTGTGTTTAAAGAGTATATTAGCTTTGAAGAACCACCAATCCATTTCAATCCATCAAACCGAGTTGGTTCCCATGATACAGCACAATCCAAACCACCCCCTCCAAGTCGCCAAACAAGACCACCTAATACCAATACTAAAAAAAGAACCACATTCACGAAGCATAAACCCTCCCCAACCGTGCAATAATCGCAACAGCCTCACTCCTAACTTCCTCGACAATCATTCCAGCGGGTAATACCTCATTCACCAGTCCCACTCCCGTTCCACTATCACAAAACACAGTTCAGCACTCACTCCACTCCCCAGAAAAATACTTATTAGAGGAAGGGGAGCAACATACGCAAACATGGTCAACCTATTCCACTGCCCTGCCTCGGCAGCCGTATCATAAAGCTCCTTATTCACGGACTTAGGTAGCCCATTAAGGTGGTCCTGGAATGTCTCGTTGACAATCGCCCTGCCATCGTACTGCTCCGGCCAGTCTCCAGTTCCACGGAGTTCGTCGTAAAGTCTTGTCCTACATCACCATACCCATAAGCTCCATACTATACCCCACGCAAGTAGTTAAAAACGGGCAAACAAACCTAACAGTCCCACTCCCCCCATCACTCGCCCGCACCACATTCTCCCTAAAGCCGTCATGCACCTCCGACTCCTCCGACGCAATAAACCTAGTCCCCATCACAGCCCCGTGCGCACCCAACATAAGTGCCGCCGAAACCCCCCGCCCATCTACGATCCCGCCAGCGGCCAGAACAACCGGCGCTTTGCCACTCCTACCCCCAAGCAGATCCAAAACTTCAGGTAGAAGCTGCAACAAACTCCCCCTCGGCCCTGCAATCCCATGACCGCCCGCGTCCCCGCCCTGCAGTACCAGCACGTTTATATCCAACCTCACGACGACCGCCGCCTCGACGCAACTTCCGACTTGCACCCAGATACTCACGTCAGGAGCGCTGCTCCTGATCGCGCGCACCCATCCTTCCATCTGCGTGTCGTCTTTCGGTGCAAAGAGCCAGACCGCCGCGGGGCGATAGGTCTTGAGTGCTTCGAGGACTGGCTCCAGTGGGCACTTCCAGAGGAGGAAGCCGACGCCGATTGGGAGTGTTTCCGCTGGATCTGAGAGGGCGAAAGCCTCGCGCGCAGCTTGGAGGGCCGCCGGAACGGAAGATACGTCGTAGCCGGGGCCGTAGAAGCCAATACCCCCGGCTTTAGACACGGCGACTGCGAGGGCAATGCCCGAGACTGTACGCATGGGGGCGGAGACTATAAGGGGGGTTTTGGTCCATGGGAAGGTTTGGGTGAGTGGGGTGGGTTGGGAAGACATCGCGGTGGGGGCAGTCTAGATATAGTTAATTGGAGTGTGAATATGTAGTTGAATATAGGGGTGGATATCGAGGTTGTAATTCAGGTGGCAAACAAATGTGGAGAAACAAATGAATAACAAGCAAGTGCGGATGAGTCTTACCCCTACTCACTAATCACTGGTGTTTGGTATCACGCCCGCGAATAGTAGGGCATCATCGTATTACCCTCGGTAGACCCCGCACAAGATCCGGTGGCTACTATTGGGACAATCGCGACACTATGGTAGTAAATGAGATAATAATCGTAATTGTTCAGAAGGAAAAAGAAAGTCATGAGACAGCACTGTCAACAGTTGAGATGAGTACTTGAATGCATCGCAAGATCAACCTCGGCAAATTCTGCCTCATCACTCGAGATGCCAAACCCCTGAATCTATCATTACTCCAGTCCCAACAAAACAATCACTAGGAACCCATGTACAGTAATTCACACATTTACAATATTAAACATTATACAGAATTGAATGTTTGTATTCATTGACAATCCTGAGCACTACTCATTTCACCTGTCCATGGGAACCCCATACCGCCGTCTATATACTTGTGTATGCTAACAAAACTTTTTTCACCTCCCGCTATTTTGAAACCAAATACCATCCGAAATTTCAAATGCAAGATAAAACAAAACCTTAATCCCTCTTAACAGAAAGAGCTCCAGAGAGCTGGTATTGGGTGCGAATGCCCTCAACACGGTGGAAAGCGTTCAGGTTCTTGTGGAGAACAATCTGGTAACAAGTAGCACCACCCTGGCGAGAGATAATGCTTGAGTAGGCAAGGAAGAACTCCCAAATGCGGAACCATCTGCTGCCATACTTGGCCTCTATCTTCTCGCGGTTTGCCATCCAGTTTCTGTACCATCTCCAAAGAGTAGCGCTGTAGTGGACTATAATTCCATTAGCCAGAACTCAATAGCGATAGGGAATGAAAATATTTACCTCCGATGGTATCGACGCTCTTAACTTCGAAACCAGCACCCTCGAGCTTATCAATGAACCAACCGAGAGGAGTAGAAGCATCAGCACCAGGGAAAACATATTTGTTCATGAACAATCCCCAGATAAGGTCCTATTAAAACCCCCAGTTAGTAATCGTAATCAAACGGTCCAAATTAGAAAAAGCTTATTACCTCAAATTGCCAAGACTTTCTCAAACCAGCGATCTGCAAGAAGAACGTGCCGTCATCTTGGAGCATGTTGTAAACCTGGGTCAAGAAGGATCCAAAGTGTCTAACACCAACATGTTCGGCCATTTCCAAGCAAGTGATCTTGTTATATTTTCCAGCGGGGATAGGAGTATCACGGTAATCCATGCACAAGATCTTTGACTGAGGTTCCTCGATTCCATCGCGGCGAAGACCAGAGTTTCCCCATGCGGTTTGGTTGCGCCCAAGAGTGATACCGGTAACATGGGCGCCATAGTTCTTGGAAGCGAAGCGAGCGAGAGTGCCCCATCCGCAGCCAAGATCGAGCATACGATCATCTTTCTTAAGATCAATCTTTTCGCAGACGACCTTGAGCTTGTTGTCCTGGAGTTGTTCGAGAGTTTCCTCCTTGTGGATATCGGAAATAATACCAGAAGTGTAAATCATGCGCGGGCCCAAAAACCAACCGTAGAAGTCATCACCGCGGTCATAATGGTCACGGACCTGCTCTTCGTCTATTGTTTGTTAGCACAATTTTGAAAATCAAGTGGGAAAGCGAAGATTCTTACCCTGAGATCGAGAGTGCACAAGCAATTCCGGAATCATGCCCAACAAAAAGTGCTTAAAAAGACCCTTGGTGAATTGGAAAGTAGCCCAGTCATGACGAAATTCGAGTGCTTCCAAGCAGTCTCCGGTGAAGGAAACATCGCCCTCAAAGTACATTTCGTAGAAAACTTCCATAGGAATCTTAGTGTTGCCCTTGTATTTCAACGCATCTTCTTTCTTGTGGAACTTGAGATAGTGCTCAACACCCTTTCCAGGGAGTTTGACTTTCTCATTCTTCCTCGGCGAGTAGGTCGACATGACGACCCAGAATCCAACCAAGATGGGGAGATCAACGATCAGGGCGAAAAAGACAAAAGTCTTGAATCCGCCGCCAACCTTGTACTTCAGGTAATAGGGAACACCAAGCAAGAGTCCAAACATGAGCATGTTGGACCAAGAGTCGTTCCCTGAACCTTCAGCGGGAAGAGGAGCATTGGGAATAGTGGGATACTGTTGAAAAGTCAGATTTTGAGTTCCCAATTGATGGATGAAATCAATGTTGAAAGCATGGGGGTTATCGTGGGAATTGGATAATACTCACGTCAGTAGTCCTGACACCGCAAGAATCTGATGCCGGTTGAGGTGTCGACGCTGGTGGAGTGTCGACGAACTCAAAGGAGTCCTCAGATTGAGAACCGCCCATTGTGGATGTGGTGGATAAAAGATACCACGATGGTGAGAGAGAGGAAGGGGAAGGGAGGGGGAGGGAGGATGAGGAATGGAAGAGAAGGGCGGAGATAGGGGGTATTAAAAAGAATCCGTAGTAAATGGATTGAAAGCGTTGCCAAAGGGGAATAAGATAGGGGGGGGTGGGGGTGAGAAGCAGGAAGCTCGATGAAAAATGGCTGGGCACTGCAGCAGAAGAGTGAGCCGTGCGTGTGGAGGATGTGCGGCGACTCGAGCGGTGGCAGAGATGAAGGAGGAAGGAAGAGGGATGGGATTGAAAGCAAGAAGGATTATCCGTTGGCTGTTAAACGATACGTACTCAATTCTACTCTACAAATTTCTTTAGGATGAACCTACAGTTCAACAATTGTGCAGCCATAGCTACATAACAGTACATCTTCTAACCATCTTTTTATACGAGCTAACTTATCTATCTGTCCATGAGTATAACTCAGTCCGGGCGTCAACGATGGACTGCAAGCTACTCTTACTGCGCGGTCTTGTCAGGGATCGGGATGCGCGTTTCTGAGAGTTCGCGGTGTCAGCTGTGGTGTGTGTGTGTATGTCTGTCGGTTGCATCTTTTCCTTTCAAGGTCAACAAACTCCCTGAATGGGTCCCTGTGCCCTTGTTCCTGCCAAGGTAGAAGCACTTGCCGAATGTATTGCGATTCTCACTGTTTTTTTACTACTTTTCTTTTTTCTCACCGGCATTCCTTCCTCCCTTTCACAGGCATGAAAGATAAAAAATAAAAAAATAAAAATAACATACTCGAGTACTTTACTAGCCATAAATGCCCCGTGTCCTCTCCGCTGGGAGTCCGCCCCCCAACCCGCTTGAAGATTCAATGCCGTAGACAGAAGGCTCCCCCGTCCGTCTCCTCAACAATCTCCCAAACGCACTCCTTCCTTTCCCTCCCTTCCTCCATTACCGCTCAATTTCTGGACAACCGTGGGGAAATTGGGACCTCTTTTCTGTGGAGATTATTCCGCCCTACCCACGGTCCTTTCTTTCTCCTTCAAAGCTTTTCTCTCGCCTCCTTTCCACAGATATATGGTAGAGTGTGCATTAGGAACGGTTGGAAGCTCTTAAATGGTGCTGGTAGCCTGCAGTCTAATGTACTTCGGCTATCATTGGGCCAAATTCTCTTCTCTATCCCTCAAAAAGGGGATACCGATCACTTAGCTGTTCTTTCCACCTGCTTTGGGGGTTATCAAAAATACTTTTTTTTTTTTTTTTTTTTTTTTTTTTCCTGCAATTGGAAAAAACATGTTATATCATTACAGGAAGAGTAGTTCGGGTTCACATACTTTACTAAGTACCGCTATCTATGAAGCTGTTCCACTGAAATTTCATCGTGAGCTTCAAAGGCCATTGTAACTCAATTGAGTGTCTGCCTCCACAAGCTAGCTACCATACCACAAAGGTCTTTTTCTGATAATACGAGATCCGGAATATGCCGTGGATATTTTACCTTCTTGTTCACACAGACAACCGGTACTTGCGAGTGAACTTTATTTTCGTTCTCATCTGTTCTTCTCATTTCGGGAAGTTCTCTAGATACACGAATAACTTTAAACACTCTGCTCGACCACTTTCTCGACGTTTCCCTTGTCAATACCTAACCGACAGCTATACCACAACAAACTCCAAATAAAGTGCATCTTATACAATGGCCCTGCGGCGAGCTTGCGATGTTCGCCTTTTTATCGTTTACAAAACCTTGCCATTGCCCGAGGTAAGAATGAAGGATGTTGATCTCCCAAGGTGCGTGTACGTATGCTGAGGGATCTTGGTAGCTGGAGCATGCAGAACCAAAAGTCAACCGCTTTTCAACCCTCAGTGCCTCTAAGAAAACCCAAGAGATGGTTATTTGGCTCCATGAATTTGTGAGAGCCGCCTACTGTATCTTCTAGCAAAGTTACAATTCTCACTGGAGTACTCATTGAAAACCCATCAGACATTAAAGACTCCTAAACTGTACCACCATCGCTCTTGCGCGTGTAAGTACGAGTGCATAATAAGTGATCTGACTGCAAATACTGACCTCTTCCCTCTTCTTTATTTAGCAATCTGCTGACTACAGTACAATACCCATGATACTATCGGTTACCATGATCTGATATTCCCCCATTTGAGGTAGTTCACTACGACAGGGTTCATTGATTCCTGGGTAAATCGGTAAAGGAAGTGATAAGGCATGTTTAATAATTGTACAGTACATTGAACATCTTTCCTGAGTTGTTGGATTTACTGTAGTGTAATAAAGTTTTTTAGAGGGGTGGTGTTGTGCAGTGCTGTATGTGCTAGCATGATACTGTAGACGGGTCTGGCTGTTTTCTTTTGAGTTGCTGAGTGGGTTTCGGGGTGCCATGGAGGACACGGGGAGTTGTCATGAGAAGCCGAGTTCGGTACGGGACTTCCTATGATACGGGTAGATTGTGTTCGGTTCCGTTGACTGCTTCCGTGATACACTCGATATGTTTCTCTCCGTCGCTTCTGTATGTGCCATTGTAATCGATAATTAAAAAGGAGTGCGCCCCTCAAACCCTTATGTTACCGGATGAATACCGTAGTTCACCACAGCATCATACAATATTATAGTTACCGCATTCAGCACCTTCCAACAACAAACAGTACTAGTATTGTACTCTCGCACTTCTCGTACAAACAGTGTACAGTACCGGTAGTCTATCACCGTCAGATCCGCAAGTTGCCACTTGCGGGATCACCTCGGCTATTTTCCCACCTCAGCCACCGAGCTCTAATTCTCCGACGGTTACCGGAAGACCCCAAGCGGCGAGGAGAGATCTGCGCCTCTTCACAGATTCTCACGCGGAACGGCAATCCCAGGCGATTTCTGGGGGAGCGAGTTGGTATATATGAACTGACAAACTCCACATTTCACTCCCCCCTCTTGTCTTGGTTTCTATTTACCCTTTCGACGTTTTTTTCAATTTTTCAATTTTTTACTTTTGAGGAGAAGTTTAGCTGGAAAGCGTACCACAGTAATCAACACGACCAACCAACCGACCGAAGTGTGACTCGAGAAATAAGTCAATCATAACACGATAATCCAGGTTACATACTCGGGTGTGTCTGTAAAAATTGGAAAACATAACCCCTGTCTCCATAGAGATTTGTAGGGGATCGACAGACATAGTTTTCCGATTTTCACAGACACACCCGAGTATCACATAGAGCATACACCTGATCTCTGTGTGATATAACTAACCCCTCACTTCCTTCTTCACACTTACAACCCCCATCACCATCAACAACCAAAAGTAAAACAACCATGCTCACCCGAATGGTAAACTACCTCCAACCAGCCTACCTCCTCCTCTTCTGCACCATCTTCGGGTTCAAAGCCCTCTACCAACGTCTTCTCTCCTCCTCCACAACCACCAATACGACCTTCCGAGAAGCCTGGTTCGCTCTCTTCTGGGCATACTGGGCTCCGCCCTCTACCACCGCAGACTACTCAGCCGTAAGCCGTCTACTCTCCCAATGCCGCGGCACAATCTTAGACATTGGGCCAGGAACTGGCTCCACACTTCCACTCTTCCCACAAACCCCCGCAATAAAGCATATTTACGGGCTTGAGCCAAATAGGAGTATGCATGCTGAGCTGCAGCGGTCTATTGATGCAGCGGGACTCAGCGGGGTGTACACTATCCTCCCGTTTGGCGCAGAGGATGTGGAGAAGTTACGGGCCGCCGGGATCACAGAAGGAAGCGTGGATACAATCGTCACAGTTAGAGTCCTCTGCTCACTCGAGGAGAAAGGCCTGGAAAAAGTTTTGGAAGGATTATATACCTGTCTAAAGCCCGGTGGGGAGTGGCTAGTCCTCGAACATGTCAGGAATTGGAAGAGTGGGGTTTCGGCGGCTTTGCAAGGTATGCTTCTCATTGCTTTCCGGGTGGGAGAGATCGGGCCTAATGGGCGCAATAGGTTTTTACCAAATCTTCTGGCCAGGGATGCTGGCCGGGTGTAATATCAATCGTAGGACGAACGAGATACTCCCTCGCGTCGGGAAGTGGAATGTCAACGACCTGGTCCCCGTGATGGAGGAAGAGCACTGGGAAATCATGCCGCACGTGTGGGGCAGGTTGATTAAGGCCAGGAAATAGATACATGCATGCCGTCCTTTAAACCGCCATTTTATGAGCATAACGTTTTTATTTTATTAAAATCATGTTTGTTAGTTCTTTTTTATTTTATTTCTTCCATCTCAAAAACAGAGAGTTCAGTCATATTCATGGATTATCACTCGGGTACCATTCCTTCTTTCCTGCTAACTAAAAATCCGTGATGGCGAATTTTTGAGGACAAGGGTGGAATAAAGTAGAATGGTAGGAATGTGGGCACCATACAAAGACTAACTAACCATCCCAAGTCGCAAGGATATATAAACTACACTTCAAGAACAAAACAAGAAACTCTTCATCAACGAAATCACACCACCGCCGCATCCTTCCACCAGTCCATGTTCACTAATCGCTCTTTTGCCTGCATGCTTATACACAGCGTGGGATCTAACCTGTTAAGCCCTTCCTCGCGCATCAGTGCAAGACTGGCGAGTCCCATGAAACTATGTAGTATATCCGGTGGTGTTCCGGGAACGGGTAGCTTCGCGAAGCCACCCATGAAATGTTGTGTTTTTTCCAGTAGGAATCGGCGATTGCCGTTGAAGTCTATTAGGTGGAGTTTTTTCATCATCTGGGTGGTGATTAGCCTGGGTGGTGGATATGAGGGATGGGGGGGAGGGGTACATCTAAACTTCCGCAAACCCAAAATGAGTAGCAGGTGTCTGTTTTCTTATTGCATCTTCCGTTGAAGCCGGCCCATAATGGCTTTCCGTCTGCACCATAGGTGATTGTACTTCCGGCAGTGATTTCTTGCTCTGTGCCTTGGGTTGCTTGTTTTTCGAATTGCTCGTCTGTTAGTTCGTCTTGGGGTAGTGAGGGTACTTGGCGGGAGGTGAGCCATCGGAGGATGTTTGCGTGTGAGGAGAGGCCGTCGGAGGTGGGGTGTAGTCGGCCCAGGAGTGATAGAGCTCCGATAGCGCAGTAAGTTAATCCCGCTGGAGATGTGCATCAGCATAATCCCGTCTGAGACGGAAAGGAAGAGCCACGAACCATGAGCTTCCCCGAACGGTTTATCCGAAATCCCATGTTCATAGCTCTCCGCAGATCTAATGAACTTTACAACCCCCTCCACATCAATATCCTGAACCCCCTCAACCACACCCTTCCCTTCCCGCCCTCGCAGAATCCACCGTATGGCAATAGCGCAATAAACAAAGCGCATATCATTCCCCCCAACAATTTGCCCATCACCACCAAACCACTCTCCAAAGCTCCCATCCGCCCTCTGCATTTTCGGCAAAAGCTCCAACAACTCCCTCTTCTTCACACGTCCCATGTCATCCCCCAGACTCACCAAGGTCGCCAGCGCAAAGGAACTCGCAGGAATATTCGGTGGATCCCACGCACTGCCACTCCCCCGATCACCCAGATCCGTAGCGGGACTACCCCGGAAACCCCCGGTCGGTAACTGGTTCTTGTACAGCCAGTCGATCCATCCATTGCGTTCCTCCTCCGTGGTCTCGGTGTGCAGACAGCCAAGGAGGTCGAGTGCTGCAACGCAGAAGAATGCGAGCGTCAGTCGGTTGAGGTCTGTGCTCGTGTAGTCCGTTGGCAGACAGGTTTTTAAGCAGCGGAGCCAGTATTTTGTGTGTTTTGGTTTGTGCAAGGCTGGGGGTGTCGGGGTAGACATTTCGATAGAGATTGTTGGGGTTTGTGGTGGGGTGTTGGTTGGTGATGGGAGGTGGTGTTGGAGGTGGGAGGCTAGCTTTTGGAGCATGTACTGTGCTGTGGTGTATGGGTGGAGATGGAAAAATGGGATGGAGGGGATGGTATTTGGGGTGGGTTAGGGTGGACCGTGTAGATTGGTTGGAGTACTGTACAAGTACATGTACATGGAGCAGGGTGGAAGTGGGGTGATATCTAGATAGGCTTACTGTACCGCAATTGATGAGGGATTGATAGTAAATTTTCTCGACAAGGCTGAGAGTGCAGTATCATCGTGGTTAATGGTTAGTGGTGGTAGGGTACTGTATCTCAACAATGCTGAGGACACAATAGTGCTTGCAGTTACAAATAGTCATGATCCTTAGACGAATCACAGGCACGGGCAACACTCGGGGTGTCTTACAGTAAATGAGAATGAGATGAAGGTAAACTGGTGAGTGCAACGGCGGCCTGCATTACTGGCTTATAAAGAAGAATTCATTTAGTGAATTTTGAATACGGTATTGGTACCTTTTTGCGAGACGAGTGATTACGGCAATTCCTGAGGTTGAATTATCGCTGAGTGCTCTCAGTTGACTGGTAAGGGGGGGTTCCTGACATTTCGACTTTGAATTTGTTTACGGTTGAATTGTCAGATGGATCAAAGTTCAGGGGTGGAACATTGAGTACCGTATTTGTTTTGATTGATACGAGTACTGAAGACTCCCGGTACAATGGTGATAGCGCAGGGACACAAGCTCCCATCAAATCATCATAGACGAGCAGAGAGTTGGTCGCTTTTGTAGTCGAGAAAGCTCATCTTCAAGCCTCAAAAGTGCCAGCCCTGCCCTTGTGCTGTGTCACTCCTTCCATCTGTTTACCCCCTGCCCTCAAGAAGCACAACCCATTCGCAGCCACATGCGGCCCTCGCACTTTTCCCTAGGTGATGCCCATCTCATCCACCACCCGTTAACTCAACCATGGCAGGCAATTTCGAGCTCGCTTTAATCGACACTTCCTGCCTTGAACCACCACGCAAGAAACGCAGACTCACCCGAACTGTTGCCCTCGATCTCTTCGATTCACCAAGACCCTCCTCCCCCGAACCCCCCCATCAAAAAACTCCATATACTCATGGCGGCAGCGGCTACGGAGGCGATGACGGTGACGGAATGATGCTGGATGAATTACTTCCCGTGGCGGTAGTCCCGGATGTTGTCTCTAACGCCTACGACGACTACGTCTCGGCCTTGCCGCTGAATATACTTTTCCAAGTCAAGGTTGCAAACAATGCTGCCGCGAGGGAGACATTTCCGGATGCGCTACTGGGTCATTCCATACGCTTATACTACCCTGAATTTAAGTCATTCTCGCGGTTTATGAGGGACGGAATCGTTCCTGGTTTACGCTTGGAGAGCGCCCGAGACGTCAGGAACATCAAGATTATCGCTAAGAAGGCTGGGGAGGTTCTTGCGGAATTGGATATACTTTCGGACGGGGAGGTGTGGGAAAAGGCCATGCGGGAATTGAGGAAAGTAGGGATTGGGAAACATGGCGAAGGGGGGAGGAAGATGGCGAGTAGTGTGCGGTTGGTACTCGGTTTGAATTACTGGGGGTAATCATGGCATGATTGGTGTTTTTTACGACTTTTACGACGCTTATACCATGGGTTGTGGAGTACTGCGTGTTCCCGAGTGGCCTACGGCATGGCATGTCGACGCCTGTATTTTTACTCGAGCATCCTACTCGGTAGTTGTTTGATTGTTGAAATTGAGAGGGGCTTGTACCGTATATATATAAGTAACTTTCGAGAATTTTATGGTGGTTTACTGTACTGTGATTGGGAATCGAGGCTTATGTTTCGCCTCATAGCAAGGCTGGGTTTTGAGTACAGCACAGTACAAACACTGTCCTCCCGCGCTTCGCTCATTCAATGAACGACAGTGGTGAGAAGACTGTCGTACTTGGACCAGATTTACCCTATTCTTCTGTAAGTTAATACTCGTACCAGCACATTCTGTAGGAGTATCCTCACGAAATAAAGTTGTCCATCTCGTTAGCTTCCGAGGATCACACTCTCTGCCTTAATCAAGATCACGCTTGCCCACCGATCACTCGAAACTACGGTAGTCAGATTCGGTAGCTCCCGCGACTGGCATCGATCACGGGTTGTCTCTCAAACCCCCAAACTTAATAAATCTCCCAACAATATCGCCCACCAATTGCCCCCTTCGTGACCATCGCTAACTGATGAACCTCCAACACTCCTCTTCCTCTCCAGCCTTTGGCTAGACCTATATTGATCAAGCATGTTCCGAAATGTCCTTTTCAAACTATCTTTGGTTTCCGCCTTCTTGTTAAGTGCGGCGGCGAGCCCCCTTCTATTTCCAGTGCGGGAACAGATACAGCTCTCCAACCGCCGTAACTCGTCTACTACTACTCCGATATCTCAGAAACTTTTTGACGAGTTCGAGGAGTTATCCAGAATCGTGGACATCGCTTACTGTGTCGGCTCACTCAACACCGGTGTTGAGCAACCGTTTCAATGCCTTTCATACTGCAAGGACTTTCCAACGTTTGAGCTTAAACAGGTTTGGCGCGGTCGCTGGTCTTTCACTATTCCAGATTGCTAATATATAAGGATAGACTTGGAATACTGGTATAGCGCTTCAAGACTCTTGCGGCTATGTAGCTCTCTCGCATGCCCCTGCTGTTCCTCGCATCATCGTCGCCTTTCGCGGAACCTACTCGATCGCCAACGCTATCGCCGACCTGTCCCTGACGAAGCAAGAATATGTTCCATATCCGTCCAGAGGCCGGCAAGAGAAGTGTGAAGGATGTAGTGTGCATTCTGGGTTTTACGAGAGCTGGACGCAGAGTGAAGCTATTATTGGGGATATCGTAGATGAGCTGGTTAGGGAGAATCCAGATTATAAACTCATATTGGTCGGACACTCACTTGGAGGGGCTGTTGCTGCTCTCGCTGGTTTGGATTTTAAGGGTAGAGGATATGAGCCGACAGTTACAACATTCGGCGAACCAAAGGTTGGGAATAGTGCGCTTGCTGGATTCTTCAATAGGGTTGGTTTTGATGTTTTAAACTGTTTCCAACGACTGATCACTAAACTAATATTTGGCAGAAATTCACCGCTAACACTTACCGTCGGGTCACACACATTCATGACCCGGTGCCTCTCGTCCCGTTAACTCAATGGAATTACTCTCAACATGCCTACGAATACTACATTTCCGCGTCTCAACTCCCATACACCCGGGAGGATATTCATTTGTGTGAAGGGAACGAGGATATCAACTGTATTGCTGGCGATAGCCCGAATGCCCTGCAGTTGTTTTGGGCGCATAGAGATTATTTCCACAGGCTGGGATTATGCTTGCCAGAGGATTCTTTCCTCAGGAAGATTAGGCTCTGGGATAGCGTGGCGGAGGGCGAGTTATAAACTCCGCGATATGATTGTGTATACGGCGAGTCTAGGTTCTGATAGTTCGGGGTGAATAGGTGTTATTTATGGTTTCCTTACGAATTGTCCAAGTTTGTGCTTGCATTGGGGGTGTTTTTCTAACTTCATGGCGAATTGGTTTTTTTTTCTTCTTCACGAGTGTATGAATTGTTAATCCATACTGGTGTTATACAGTACCGTGCATTTTCTCATAGCTTGTAATTGGATATTAAAAGACGAATCAAGCCATTTGTACTATAGAAGCATGATATTTCAGTAATTGTGACTGGACTAGTAGTGGTTGCCAGTCCCTGGGGCTCGTTGGGGGGGTGGCTCCCAATAAACCTTTATCCTCGGGTGTCCGATCAATTATCGTCAACCCCAGCTCAGAGATCCATTGCCGCCGCCCAAGATCGCTCAGTGCTCTGAAGGGCATTTCATGCATTTCCACCCCTGGAGACCACCTCAAACAATTAATTCCCAGGGACAAGGGCTTACCTAACCCACACAACTCTCCTGTCAAGCCTAACCCACTCGTTGGAAGAAAAGACACCTTGCAACTCCCTCCCAGCTCGGCACCTTCTGATAAGAACTCGCGTCTCAGCACCTCCAGCACCATTATCCCCCCCCCTCTTTTTTCTTTTCTTTATTTCCTTCAAGAAACCTATTTGTCGACCAAACAGAACTCGAAGAAAAAACAAAACAACATGATCTCTTTCCACCGGGCGTTTGCCCTCTTCGCGCTTGTTGCTGCTGTCTCTTTGTTCTTGTTCTCTCTGCCTGCTGAGGCAGCAAAGAGTCCGTTGATCACTCGCAAGGTGTTTTTTGATATCAAGCATGGCGATAAGGAGTTGGGACGGATTGAAATTGGACTTTATGGAAAGACGGTGCCTAAGGCTTGTGTCCTACCTGTACCGATGCCAGTGGTTTGACAGGGCGTTTTTGGCTAACTGAGGGTTCGGTATAGACTGCTGAGAACTTCCTGTGAGGATTGATTACCTTGTGGGGGAGGAAGAGGGAAGGAGAAAGCTAATTGTTAATATTATAGTGCTCTTGCTACTGGTGAGAAGGGCTTTGGTTATGAGGGATCTATCTTCCATCGTGTTATCGCGGACTTCATGATTCAGGGTGGTGATTTTACCAACCATGACGGCACTGGTGGAAAGTCCAGTGAGTAGTTTCCGAGAAGTATTGGGCGGAATGAGGGCTAACGATGTGAAAAAGTCTATGGTGAGAAGTTCCCTGACGAGAACTTCAAGTTGAAGCACACCCGCCCTGGTCTCTTGAGCATGGCAAACGCTGGCAAGGACACCAACGGATCCCAGTTCTTTATTACTACCGTTATCACTTCGTAAGTTTTTCTAGCTGTTCTTGTGAACCGACCTGATTTCGTGGTAATCTTCGTATACACTGTTATTACCTACTGCATCTCTGGATTTCGCTTCAAGTGCTCTCGACTACTCACAATACTGTGAGTGAGACTGCTGAATTTAAGCTAATGCCCCGCACAGTTGGCTTGACGGCCGCCACGTTGTTTTCGGTGAAGTTATGGAGGGTATGGATGTCGTTAAGATGATCGAACAAGTCAAGAAGAGCCCCGGCAGCGACTCCCCCGCCGAAGCCGTTACCATCGCGAAGAGTGGAGAACTACCAGTTCCAGAAGAAGGTATCCATGTGGAACTTTAAATGCATTTATATTACCTTTTTTTCTTCACCTCATCTTTTCCTCTCGTTGTCAGTATTGTCACGAACCAAAAGAGCAAAAAGCTATGAATGTACGCGGTTATTGATCAAAGGAACCACGATATCCCTTTTTGTTCTTACGAGAGAGTTTGATTATGTGATTGATTGTCTGATGGATTAATACGAAATAAATGCATTACTACTTTACTATTATTATCATTTATACATTCTGGAAACCGGCTGATAAATGTTTCCATCACATATAGCCACTGGGCAAGAACACTCCACATCCACTGCCCCAGCACCAGCAGTTGCTGAGACTGACACCGAGAAGAACAAGAATGAGGGAACCCTAGAGTCTAAGACCGGGCAGCCAAAGTACGCCGCGGAGGGCCTCGTGGATAGACTAAAGGACGCGGACGTCAACTGGGGATACGCCCAGATCTTGGCTGGCGCGGTATTAATTGGCGTCGCGGCGGTTTGGTACGTTAAGAGGAGGAGTGTGAGGGAGGTTAGGAAGCCGATGGAGTAGAGTTGTATCAGGATATCTCCCGGTGGCTGGGGGGTAGGAGGAGGAGCGGGGGAGTGAAAGGGGTGTATATGTATTTGTAGGCGGGTTATGTTTGGATTGGAATTGATTGGCATTTTGGTTTGGTGGTTCTTCAGAGGGTTTGAAGCTTGATATGGTGCGAGAAGGGGCGTATGCGAAAGTAAGCGGTGGGAAGAGGGACTGAGTGAGTGAGAAGTTATGAAGTGAAGTCCGGAAGTGAGCACTGATATACAGTACCGCATTTTCTGGTTTGACCCAGAATCGCACTTGGCCAGAAAAGAAAGACTTTGAGAGGTGGCCTCTTGGTATCTCCGGCGGTCAGAGGAACCAACGGGAGTGCATAACTCTAAATTTAACATCGGGAACAATCAATGAAGAGTTTTCAGGATTATGGCATTATGGATTAACGTACTGTACCTAGTTATGGGTCACCATATTTTTTTTTTTCAAAAATTATGAACTTTGTACGCAGGCAACCATTAACTCCTCAACAGTGTTAAATTTTAAATACAGCAAAGTAATAGGTAATAGTAATCTATCTGTAAGATAATTTAGACATTTTCCACCTATGGTTACCCTGAGTGAGATCTTGTATCTCATTCACTTTCCCCTTCTGAATAAGTACCCAGAGTAGGCTTATAGCTTGCTTTCTTTGATGGTCTGATTGTTCAGCCACTGTTCGATGCTCCATTAACGTACCCGACCGGGAAGCTTGCCATGACAGGGAAGTTGGTCACACCCGCAACCATCAACTTCCTCATCGATCAAGCTGCATATCAACAACCACAATTCAATATAAGCAAAGTCAAGGTGTGAGCAGATACAGCAAAAGAAACTCAAATGATTAAAGCAATACAGGCCTTGAATCAACCAGACCCAATTAGCATATGCACTGCAGTCCAAAAATATGATGTTTCCTGTGTGACCCTGAGTAACTGATTTTTGAAAAAAAAAAAAAACAAAGCCATGTAACTTTGCTCATAAAAGTCAATAAAGGCTCATTAGGGAGGAGGAGAAAGAGTTGGTAGGATGGATTAGGTGGTTGGATAGTATAGGAATTCTACCAGGGCTGATTCATGTTCATGATATAGCTACTGTTCTCATGAGAAAATGATCAACAACAACAACTAAGATTACCATTGGCAAACACTGAATTAGTAGTTCATTTTAAAATTAACATCCAGAAATATCAGCCCAGTTTGTAAGCAGAATTGACCATGAGTGAGAGGTTGCCAGCAAGCCAGAGAGTATCAAGACTTTTTTTGATTACTTGTATAAGGTGAAAAGCCACTACCAGATTAAGCCTGATGATATGTCAGATGCAGATGAGAAGGGATTTGTGTTAGAAGTAGCATAGGGAGGAAAGGTAGCAAGTAGTAGTAAGAGGAGGAATCCAAGGATAAGGCACATGGGAAACTGAGAATGAGTGACTCTAATAGAAGGAATATTGGTAGTGGGAAAGGTGATTACTTCCTTGTATATATACAAGGGAGAAGTATATTTAATAGAGAATCATAACGATCAAGGAAGAGATCAAGCAAGCTTTGCTATCTCAAACACAGGGTAGATGAATGATAAGGTTGAATTCCTTTGGCTAAAGGACATTTTTGAGAAAGAAACTAAGTCTAGCTGACATTGCCTTCTAATTATAGATAGAATTCTTCTTTAACTATGATATTTACCTACTTGGCTTTCCAAGTCATTCAATACACCTACTTCAGCCTCTTGATCTTGATATATTTACACCATTAGGCTAGTATCATAGTAATGAGGTTGAAAACTAGTCTTGTACTTATCCTTACCAAATTGTCAATAAAGGTGACTTTTTTCCTTTTTGTGAATGGAGATGGAAATAAGCTTTAATAGAACTGAATATTAAGTCTGCTTTTACTGCCACTGGCATTCATCCTTACTGTCAAGGATGAGTGTTTAATATTCTCATTAATATAAATAGTACTACTGGTACTACTACTGATAATAGTACAACTACCTCAACTACTACCTCCCCTTTTACATATATTAATCCTACTATGCACTACCCTCCATCATCTACTGCTAAGTATATTGCTCAGTTAAAACATGTACTAAAGACCTTAGATGATATTACAATAGTATGTAAAGTAGGACTTCTACTTGTAGTAATAGTAAGCACTGCATTAGCAGCAGCAATAGTAGTAGAAGAAATGGTTCACCCGGTAGCTTTGACATCAAAGAAGAGTAAATCTGATCATTACTATATCAGCAAAGCTATACTTATTTCCTGCTCTCATACCTTGATAAGGTTCAGAAGGATCAGCATGTAAAGGATAAGGAGGAAAAAAGTAAAAAAAAGGTAAAGAAAAGAAAAAAAAGGGAACAAGATACTGGGACAGGGGTGAAAAGTACAGGAGAAGTACTTCTAGGTAATCTGAGGAAGAGACCACAGACGATTGATGGGAATTTCCCATCTCATTACAATTACTTATCTGCTTGACCTAAATCCCCAAATCCTACTCCATTAAATGCATTTGGTAAATTTCACTAGCAACCTCTACATGAAATGAGCTCTAATTCTTGAATTAAGGTAAGGTATACTAGCTTATAAATAAGGGGGTGATTGGCTCGCCACAATTTCAAATTTTGGGCATCTCAAATTGCAATTTGAAATTACTGCGGGGTAAAATTTCAAATTGTGAATTTCAAATTTCCACGAGCCAAGCAGGTACAGAATTGTGAGAATTAGAAATTGACAAAATGAGGCTCAACTAAATTTAATTATAGAGAGGAATTAGGGCTTAGAAGGAAAAAATATTCTCTACCAATTCACCAATAATGACATTGTACCATACCCCATCTACAAAGGTAATTCCTAACAATTACAAGCTATAACAATTGACAAAACACCTGTACAACAAAAGCAACAACCACAAACTCAACAAAAAGAGCCACTAGAATCTCCAAAAGGGCACATTACTTCGGCCAGGAAACCATGGATGATGAAATAAATGAGATCAATGAGATAGCGGAGATACTCGAGCTTGGTACTACTGCACTACAAGCAATTGTTGCACTCTCATCACTTCAAAGAGAAATATATGAGCAGGCACCTATACGACAACTACAACCAAAGCACACATCTCAGATGAGTGGCCAGCAGTATACTGCTGAGCTGCTAGCCTCTACTCATGAGAGGCGTATTCTGGAATGCCTTCACATGCCACTGGAAGTTTTTCGATCATTGGCGAGTTTGTTAAGAGAAAAGGGTCTTCTTAAAGACTCTCGGTATACTACTATTGAGCACTGGCTCCACATTTTTGTGTTCATCGTCACATCGGGTTCCTGCCAGCGGGTAGCACAGGAGCAATTCCAACACTCTCCCAAAACTATTAGTCGGCTATTTAAAGATGTTTTGGATGCAATAAACCAGCTAGCGCCAGAGTTTATCCAGATTCCAACAGCCAACAATACAGACCTTGATGGTGTACCACCAGAGATTTTAACTAATCCAAAATTCTTCCCCTTTTCTGGAATTGTATCGGAGCAATTGATGGGTCTTTGATTCCGTTGAATGTATCTGCAGCAGATGCTCCAGCTAATAGAACAAGGAAGGGCTTTACTGCTCAAAATGCATTTGTTGCCTGCAGTTTTGACTGCAAGATTCTATTTGTTTTATCGGGATGGGAGGGATCAGCTCATGACTCACAAGTCCTAGCTGATGCCTGTGATAAAGGCTTTCAAATTCCAAGTGGAAAATTCTACTTAGCAGATGCCGGATACGGAATATCACCTGAATACCTTACACCCTACCAGGGTGTTCGCTATCATTTGAGAGAGCAAATAATTGGGAATCAGGCGTAAGTCTTCTTTATAATGATCATCCTAATTTTACTGTCCTAATACTAACTCTATATTAATTTCCAAAAGACCTCAAAATGCTAAAGAGTTATTTAATCTCCGTCATGCTTCCGCAAGGAATTGCATTGAGAGGACTCTTGGTATTCTCAAAACAAGATTTAAGATACTCAAGCAAGCATCCAATTATGGTGCAATCACTACAGTGGCAATTTTTAATGGGGTGTGTTGCCTGCACAATATAATTGCCCTTGATGCTATCCCAGCCTCCAAGCAGGGACCTACTCTTATGGAAGCCAAGCGAGCACGTCAAGAGGTAGCTGCACGAGTAATGCCATCAGTCCTAAATTCCACTCAGCGAAAAAACAAGGAGAAGAGCTGAGAGATATAATTGCTGCAGATATGTGGGAGAGTTATCAGAGAATTATGGAGGAGAGGAGATTTGAGCGAGAATAATTGCAATAAAATATAAACATGACTAGTACTATGTATACTTTTATAAATAATACAAAAAAATCATACCTGACTTATACCAGAAGTTTGTGAGTTGATAGCATCCTTTATCCACTCGACCTTGAAATCTTTAGAAAGAACTATGAATGTAACACACTCAATTGGACTCTCCTTAAATATAGATATTACTACCTTTGCCTCTACCATTGTAAGTTCTCCTACTGCATACATTGAATTAACTACTTCTAAACACTCAGCATAGGGTCTAAATTCCAAAGGAACATTTGTTAGCTTTGAGGATTTAAATCCTTCTTGATTTGTATTACCATCTTCTTTTGATGATCCACTGTCACCCTCATGGATACTCCGAGCACACTTACCATGTCCCCTTACTAACATATTATTAATTAATCCCATCATCCCCTCTTTTACCTCACCAGCCATTCCTGTAATTTTCTCTAACTCCTGATTTGCTAATTGAGAGGAAGTTAACACTTTTTTTGATCTCTTTGGAGTAGTTATAGTTTGGAGCTGATCTAAATAAGCTGAGTCAAGTACCTGGCTATTGTCTTCAACCTCATAAGGTGCATCAGATCCTGACCACTGACTAGCATACTCTGTTCCCTCCTCATTGGTATCCCAATGGTCTCCACCATCTCCATCACATTCACCATTTCCATCAGTACCAACACCAACTCCACCAACTCCACCAATCCCATCACTACCAATACTGATACCAACACTACCAACACCACCAATACCAACACCATCAATACTGATACCACCAATACCAACATCACCTCTACTACCACCATAATAACCAACTCCACCAACTCCACTGATTCTATCAACCCCACCACTTCTACCACCTCTACTCCTACTACCCCTACTATCTCTACCCATTCCATCCCTCCTATCAACCCCACAATCCCCACCATCTCCACCATCTCTACCATATCTATCATTTTCGAAACTTTCCACCCTTCCACTATTCCTCCAATTTCCTCCCCCACTGGGCTGTCCAATATCCGAATATGTTTCCCTGTAGTAAGATATTTCTCCTTCAAACCAGTCAGGATTAGGTTGCAATCCCGAATTGCTGGACTCATCCTGACTATCCTGAGTAGTTTGATAGCCAAGCTGACAACCTCTTCTAGGCAATTGTGAGGATGCTGGAGTTATTGCATTCACTCCTGTGGCAGTTGTATTGCAAAATATTTCATTAAGTTCTTCATAGTTGTCCAGTGCTTTCTGCCTGAACATCGCTGCACCTGGGTGGTTCTACATATTTTTAATGGTTAGTTCTTGTAAGGTAGAAGCTATAGTCTTTTTTTCTTATTTTGTTGGGTGCTCATACCTTTATATAATCATTCCATACACTATCAGTAGTAGTTACAACTTCACTACTATTATTCCAGCCAAAGCCAGAAGAGTTTAGAAGGTGGTTGAATGTTTTCCAATTTTTTTATGCTAATATCTGTATTAGTATACTTGCTCCATAGCATCAAATATTTATTTCATAGAATAATTCTTACAGTAGCTGATTGGGATTTAATCTGCCCAATTGCCAGGCTCCCTTCTTTACTTTCTCTATTGAACTCAGAGAGTATCTCCAACCAAACATCTTTCTTGAAGCCATTATCCAGTTTTCTACCCTTGCGGCATTGGCGAAGCATAGATGTGATTAGAATTTTGTTAGCTGTTGTAGTCCATAAGGCATTTGCTTGTCGTGTGGATATGTTGGAAGCCATTGTAATTTTTTTTAAAGTTTGTAAAGGTAGTTTGTTGAATTTTGACAAGCTCCTCGCAGATGTATGGGTGATGTAGTATTTTTGTTTACTTAAAAGGGGGGTATTTCTTTTTTATTATTACATAATCTGACTTTATACCAACAAAAAACATGCCAAGAAATACTGGCATTTCAAATTGCAAATTGAAATTCTGCGTTTGTAGAATTTCAAATTTTCGGTGTACCATACACCTCAGAATTTGAAATTGCAATTTGACCCTAAATTGCAATTTGAGATGCCCAAAATTTGAAATTGTGGTGAGCCAATCACCCCCTAATTTCTTTCATAAAAAAAACTACCTCCTACTTGGATTAAGAACAGTTTACTAACATCTATTAGATTTTCCTCTTGACTACCAGAATCATCATCATTCCTTATTTCCTTTTTTTTTCTTTTTTTTTCTTTTTTTTTTTAGTGAGGATATTTCATACATTGAAATTATTCTTTTTAACAGTTGCATGCTGTAGTCTGCATTCATTGAGTATGTATACTAAATTTTATCTTCCTATACTTGTGTTACTAACATCGGCAAAAAAAAAACCTATGTCTGATGTATGGGCATCGCATCCTGACACACGCTGAATTTCTCATGCGCCCAGTGCACCTGGTGCATCCTGAGTTCCATTGCAACCCCTTGTTGTACCCTATGCATCATGATGTGTGTTGCAACACAACATTGCTCCTGGTGCATCCTGTGTTGCATAGCAACGTTTTGTGGCATCAGGACACTATCTGAGATTAGGTCGACATCCTCACGACCCCTGGACATCTGCATCTTTGTCGCACCTTCTTCCCCATATCCTGACATCTGGTTATGGCTGCTGCCTCATGGGAGTACCACTGGGCGTGGACACACAGGGCTGACCTTCATCATGTTCCTTCCGTCTCTCATAGTGATGCCATAACTCTATCCTAACATTGACCACAGATGCCTTCCATCCCCCTATGTCCCCATCCCTGCTGTGAACCTTCCCAGCATCCTGACGCAACACCATTGTCAGTTCCTCACTGTGAGGCTATAGGGCATTGCAGCAATTTGTTGCAATCTGTCTAGTTTCTTCACTATGTCCAAGTGACATCAGGACCCACAATGTCCCATGATGTCATCGTGATGTCAAGACCTACGACGTTTCACTGCATGGTGTCATCAGGGTCCTAATCTCAAGGACTGACTAATCCCCCACTGTAATTTTCTACATTGTGTACTTTTTGTTGTATCTATTATTTAGTTTCTATTAATTAGTTTCTACATAGAGGTTTCTATATACAGGTTGCAATGAAAGATGCTATAATATTCTCCATGCCATTCAACCATCCTCGATGCAGAATACTTGCCCAAGCTAACAGTTGTCACCAGACTGTCTGATCACATGACCCCTCAATAAATCTCATTAAATGCCCTTAAATCAATATGGCTGTTAACAAGCTATCGGTGGTCTGTCTCCAGGATGAGGGGCGCCAGGCCTAGGATTGCCCCTATATCTACTACAGTAAACTCTTGTGCATTTTCCCTTAGCTGTACTATGACAAGGCTGTGGACATCAGATACAGGTCCCGAGGTAACTGCATTCAATATTTGAACACATGCAAGCCTGCAAACTGTGTCCTTGTATATGTAGTCTCTGATTTTGAACAGTGCCAGGAGCTTTCTGGGGAGATGGCCCCGTAGCACACCATACATATGCTCACCACCTGTCTGTACCCAAACCCAATCATTGCGACTTGCCTAGTTCCTGAAGACCTCGGTGCCAGTGGAGCATACCCTGTGGATATTATAAATGTCAGCATCCTGGAATGCTAGAATGGGGATTTCAAGTTGTGTTAGTAGTTCAACTAGAAGGAATTGAAGTATAGCAGGATCTTCAGGAAGGTGGCATTCAGTGGGCAGGCTATTCTAGTGACATCGAATCAATTCCTGACAGATGCTCTCTGGTGAGATACCCAAGACCTTGCAAAAATCCATCATATTGGAAACATCATTATGATGCCCCTTCAGGATCCTACAATTGGTGACTGGCACGGATGCGGAATTTGTTTTATCCAAATATTCTATGACATCAGTAGGGAGATCAGCCCTGCGACATCGAAGGGAATCTAGGTTCAAAAGTCTCATTCGGAGTGCATACTAGCGACCATAACTGTGCAGTATCTGTCTTGCGGCATCATTTTTATTTGAACAGCGCCACTCCTCCTTGATTTGTTCCTTATGTGCTAGCTTGCCAAACTCCAGGGAATACATCTGAATGTTGCCAAACTGGTATATGTGACCCTGAAAATGACTTAGTAGATGCATCTTAATGAAGTTGAAATGAGATTCTGTATGGATTAGTTCCATACATTGATCAATCTCTTCTTCATGATCCTGCTCCTGTACCTGATGCTGGTTGAATTTCATAACACATTAGTTTACCTGAGTTCTCTGATGTCATAGCTATTAAGGGGTAGTCCAACTGTAGATAGGGCCAGTAGGTCTAAGCTGTAAGTTTCTTGAAATAAGATAAGATAAAATAAAATGAAGATCATTAAGGTAGGTTCAGGTTTCCAAAGGCTTGGAAAGAATAAGTATAATAAAGTTTTTTCAAGAGTAAGATAATAAATATATTAATAAGATCTATTCTTCATTGCTTGATGTTTCTAATAGCTGGGAGTACCACAATATTTATATTCTGCATCTGAGTTATCGTGGGCTACAATCAACTCCTATACTATCTAAGTACCTCTGTTGAAAACCTCTTATTTTTCCTCAGTGCGAACACTCTTGACCCTGAGAATATTTGCCCTGCTTAGCTTTGATCTCTTCAAACTCCTATTATCTCTGGGGGGTGTGAATGCTCCTCCAGTAGGTAGTCTTCGATCTCTCCACTATATGAACTTAATTTGAGTATGCCACCCTAATGGCAACTATACCAATTGTTCTGCCTCAAAACATAAAGTGATCAGCTTTAATGAATGAGCGTGGCCATTGCATTGCATATTGATGCATCACAAAGCCCATTGGAGATATAGGGTTTTTTGCTCTGGATCGAGCTAATAACTTATCCAGTGAAAACCTCTCATACTGATTCTCAAGTAGGCCCTCTTGGGGTACTACTTCTTTCAAAGCAAGAGGCTCAGCTCTCTGGCTACCCGTTGGTGCCATAGGCTCGCAATATTTGGTCACTAAGGTTTTTTCCCAAATTGTCCCATTACCTATCAGCCATAATATTTAACTGCTAATGTACAGAATAATAGCTTGCTCAAAGCTTAACCTAATTCCTCCGAGTCACTTTTCATAAGTCGCCAAAGGTGTCCTCTCATATATCCTACAGACAGCATCCGGTCGGACAGATGGCGATGACGTATATGGTGTTATGCTGAAGGTGTCATTTACTGTCACTAAAGTGTTGGGACGCAACTCGGCCGTATTACCGTGATGATGCCCGGTCCCTACATGGGGGCTGCAGGGGTATTGTAGAAATAATCCTGAGTAAAGGCCGGGTAACTTTGGCCCTTTTTTCCATATGCCTAACAGTAGCTCCCCCTCCCAAGACTTCGTCTCGCTCGTCTTCTTTTTCAAAATAAAAAATAAAAAATAAAAAATTCTTTCATGGGAACTCAACCTGGTAGGGGAAAAAACTTTCACGCGTTTGCTTGGCCACACAAAGAAAACCTTGCCACATTATTCCAATTCTGCCTATCCTGGCATTTCAAGATTCAACCTATCAAATTCATCCACTAATTCCTCAGCATGCTCTAGGTGCTCTGGGGGTTCCCAGGTGTTTTCATCCTCGGAACAACCTTTCCATTTCATGAAATATCGGAGCTCTCAGAGGACCTTGTTTCGTCCTCTAACTCATCTCATATAGGAGATTATTTCACTCCTCACAATTCTCTCCACTTTCCATTCTAAGTCACCTTCAACTTCTTCTGGGTTGCGGGGTGGCTGTGCCCATCTGGGGCGAATAGAAACTCAGTAGGGTTCGAGCAGCGCTACATGAAAGACTGGATGGATTTTCCACTGGTTGGGTATTTGGAGTTTGTAGGCTCGTTCGCCTTTCTTTTCCAATACTTTAAAAGGCCTGTAGAGCTTTGGGCTCAGCTTTTTCGAGGGCCTTTTTGATTGCATATTCTTGCCGTTGAGCATGACTTGGTCTCCAACTTTTATGTCTGGTTGCTCACTGGCTTTTCGATTGTAATACCTTGACATGGCCTCTTGTGTAGATTCCAGTGTCTCCTTGGCTTGTTCATGTATATTTTTCATCCAGTGCGCATAAAGTGCCGTACCTGGATTTTGAGTCTCATGTTCTCTCATCCATTCTGTCTGTGGATGGAAACTATAGTTCACAAACAAGGGAGTCAATTTGTGTGCATTAGTGGTAGAGTTGTTGTAGGCATATTCTGCTACCAGCAGGAGTTGATACCAATCATCCTGATCATAATTGACAAAGCTTCGTAAGTAACCTTCCAGTACTTGGTTGGTTCTTTCGGTTTGACCATCAGTCTGAGGGTGATAGGCCATTGACATTCTTCTTTTAATTCCCAGAGCCTGGCACAATGACTCCCAAAATTCGACTTGAAACTTTGCATCCATGTTAGAAATAATTTCCATGGGTAGCCCATAGAGTTGCCATACTTCTTGGAGGAAGACGTTGGTGACATCTTTTGCGGTCACGTTTTCTTTTAGACTGACAAAATGTGCCATCTTGGTAAACCAATCTACTATGACCATGATCTGGGTGTGTCCCTGTGATTCTGGTAGTTGAACAATAAAATCCGTCGAGATAGATGTCCATGCTGTATATGGTACTTGTAAGGGTTGAAGTAACCCATACCTTGCATGTTGAGGAGATTTATTGTGTTGGCATTCATTGCAGGATCTGACATAGTCATTAACCCAGCCAGTTAACCCCTTCCAGTAGAAGTCCCATGTGACTATTTCTAGGGTTTTTTCCTGGCCGAAGTGTCTGGTGATTTTTGAGTCATGGTATCCATTCATTATGAGGGTTTGGATACTTTCGTTTGCTGGGATAAAAAGCTAGTTTTTGTAGTATACCAGCCCATCCTTCAAGTTCCAGAATTCTGGAGAGTCTATGCCCTCATTCCTCAATATTTCTAGCTCCTGCCTTCTTGTGACACACTCTTCATCTCATTTGGCTGCTTCTTTGACTTTGGCCACAAAGTCCACATCAAACTTCTTCATTTCCACTCTTGCAATGATAGCATTAGACAACATTACTACTTCTTGTGATAGTTTAGGATTGTGTTCCTTATCGTAATGGGCAAAATGCTCATTGTTTCTAGAGCTTGCTTGTAGAAAGCATACCGTTGGCTTTTTTCCGAGCAGTTCACTGCTTCTGAAGCCCACGTCAGCTTGTTCTGCTATTGCCAAGTCCGCCACTTCCTGGAGCTCGGTGTTGTCGATTTTCTCGACAATAATTTGAGCTATCCGATCCTCCTTGGAGACTTTGTAATCTGCATCTATCAGGTTAACCATTAAGACTTTTATTTCACCAGTATAGTCAGCATCTATCACCCCAGCGATTATATATATGCCATGTTTAAGCGCCAATCTACTTCGAGGTGCAATTCGTCCATAGGTTCCTTTAGGAAGCTCTATAGCTATTCCTGTTGCAACTAGAGCTTATCCCTTCCCAGGGATGGTTGGCATATCCATACTATACAAGTCATGTCCTGCCACAAGTGTTGATCCTCTAGTGGGGATCTTAGCGCTTTCTGTCAGTCTATGGACTTGGATTCCTGGTAGCTCCAAACTTCTATCCAAGTCTTCTGTCTCCAACATCTGGTCATCCTCTGGCCTGGGATTGAGTTCCATGTCCTTTGTGGGGGTTAATCCTTTGTCCCTGGGGGCTTTCCACACCACAGCGATTTGTAAGAAGTTTTCCGGCTTCAAGATTGACTGTTCACTATAGGTAGCTCCCCCTTCAGGACGGTACTCCAGCCGTCTACTCAGTGCATCTGGTTTTCCACCTCGGGTTCCTGGTTAGTAAACAATGTCAAAGTTAAAATCTGCCAACTTTTGGGCCCATCAAATTTGTCTCGCACTCCATGCCTTGGTGGTGAGGAAGTACTGTAAATTCTGGTGATCTGTTTAAACAGTGATGGGGACCTCAGTTCCCGCCAAGTAGTGTCACCATTCTTTGAAGGCTTCCACAATTGCCAACAATTCCTTGTCATGAACATCATAGTTCCGTTCCGCAGGGCTGAATTTCTGTGAGTGGAATGCTACTGAGTGTAGTTTTTTCTTTACAAGTTGTGATAAACCACAGCGCAGGGTAAAATTGCTTGCATCAGTTTTCACTATTGTCTCTTTCATGGGGTCAAAATGGCAAAGAATTGGTGCCATTACAATTTGTTCCTTCAGGAATTCAAAAACTTCGTTCTGTTCTGTTCCCCAGGTGAAATGTTTGGAATTTCCTTTTAGGAGTTTTGTAATCGGCTTGCAAATTGCCGAGAAATCCTTGATGAATCTTCGGTAAAAATTTGGGAAACCGATGAAGATTTGTATATCTTTTACTGATTTTGGCTGTTTCCAATTTTGAATAGACTCCACCTTTTTCTCACTCATGGAGACTCCTTTGGTGGTTACTACATAACCCAGAAATTCCACCGTGGTAACGTGAAAGTAAGACTTTGCGATGGAGACTGCCAGTTGATATTCTCTTAGGCAAGCCAACACTTTTCGGACTAACTCCACATGGCTTGCCTCATCTGCTAAGTAGATGAGAATGTCATCCATACAGACCACGACCCCATGATCTAGGAATTCTCTTAATACTGTGTTCATCATTGCTTGGCAAGTAGTGGGGGCATTAACCAGCCCAAATGGTATGACTTTGTGTTCAAAGTTTCTATAGCGAGTCCGGGAAGCCATCTTCCATTCGTCTCCTTCTTTAATGCTAATTAGGTGAAATCCATCCTTTAGGTCTAACTTAGTAAAGATGATTGAGCCGATGACCCGGTCTCGTAATTCCGTCATCAGGGGGAGTGGGTATTTGTTGAATATCGTGACCTTATTGAGTCCTCTATAATCAATGTACAGGTGCCAGCCACTATTTTGCTTTGGTACAAATAGTATCGGAGACCTACACGGTGCTATGTGAGGTCTGATTTTCCCTTGCTCTAATATCTTGTTTAGGTATATGCATAGAGCCTCTAATTGAGAGGCAGAAAGCATGTAAATAGGTCCCCAAGGGGGACTTAGACCCTCCTTGAGGTCTATTGCGTGATCGAAGGTCCTTCTTTGCAGTAATCTTTCCACAGCCGAAGGTAGGAAGAGATGCATATAATCTAGGTATTCTTCTGGCAACTGGCTGATCACCAGTTCTCTGCTCTCATCAATAAAGCTTACCAGACCAACAACTATCACATCTGAGTTGTGCGCTACGTCATCGTTCCATTCAAACTGTTCATCTCAGTCACACCATGTACCTGGACCACAGTGATCATAATATTTCTGGTTTTGAAATTCCCACCTATTCGAATAGATTATATTAGATATAGGGTGTTCTTTCAACCATCCATAGGGTATTATCATCCCCCATCTATTTGTAGGTGCTACTTCGCAGGAGACTTCGGTGGTGTGGTGATTCACCCCTATCTCCATTTTTATGGGGGTAGTACATCGTTTGCCACTGGCCTTGGTGGTGTCACCTGTAAAGCCTTTAATTGGAATGTGATTTCTGCGAGTTATGCAGGGTATGTCTAATTCTCATACTAATTTTTCATTTAAGACAAAAACATCAGCCCCAGAGTCTAGTAAAACTTGGATACAGTAGCATCTTCCTTTAACATGGAGGTGTGAATGACCTTCCAAGTGCTCGTAAAGGGTAGGTTGAGGGGCAATGAGTTTGTGCCACTTGCCCGATGGCTCTGTCTTGATATGTTTTCACTTTGACATTTTCTTACAACAAGAATCTGGTATGGACTTCAACGGGTCCTTTCACACTTAGTGAGGGTTTGAGAGTCCTTCTTGAGCAAAACTTTTGTCTGGATGAGTATGTTAACCTGGCATACCTAGGTACTTGAGGTCTTTGGTGTGCTTGGAGGAATATTTAGCACAAGGAGATAATAGTATTATGGTGTACTTTAGTGTATTCTTGGATTTTTGTACAGATGTTCCCTTTGGGGTGTACAAAAAATGATGGTTCCCTTGGGACAAAAGATAAAAGTTCCTGGTCCCAAGTTAAGACATGTACTGAGTGAAGTCGTGTTGGTACTAAGGTATAATCAGTGTAGGCATTAATCATTTTATTCTTGCAGTTTTGTATAGTTGGGTGTAAGGGGTATAAAGCTTTTGAGTTTACTATAATCCTCACATTATTTTGACCAATCAGGTCTCCTCAGGTAAACTGACAAGAAAAGAATATTTTTACAGTTATTGGGCAGCCCACTACTAGCAGTCTTTACCCTCTGCCAAGGGGTTCCCATTATAACCTGACCAGTACTTTTTCATTATGATAAAGTGTGGGTACAATCCATCAGTGCTGTAAGTGTGGGCTAAGATTCAAGTCTGGTAGGGCATAAACCCCTATTTTGAATTTGTGCTGGACTACAAGTACTCATACACCATTGCTGTATGGTGCCAATCCGTTCCTTGTCTACTCAACCTCTTTGCCTCCTTAAGCTTATGCATAGACTCGAATCAGTATCAGGGGTAATCCTTTCAATTAGACAGTGACCAGTCCAATGCTCTTCAGCTGAGAAGAGGGTGTGTAGACCTCGCTGAATTCCCCTCAATTGGATCCCAGGTCGGATAGTTCCCAAAGTAGTGGTGTCAGCCTAGTCATTGCCACTTGACCAACCTGTGGCTACCTTTCTTGGGGGGCCCAGACCTCTAATCAATTGTTCCATCTTTTTGGCTGTCTGCATTGAGTTACAGAACTAACCATAGTTGCTCTTCTACACATTCCCCACTTGTGGTTGGTAAGTCCACAACAGGTGTATGAGCCCTGTATTTCTTTCCTTTTGTCTATCAGAGTCTGGGGAATTCCCTCATGAGCTTTCTTCCAATCCATGTGTATTGGCAATGGATTGCTTTCTCCCACGTTTGGCTTTTGTGTCTTCCACCCTACCATGGCTGATTTTGGTGACCAAGACTTTTTGTTAAACCTGGTATCAGGACTTTCATTTTCATTGCCACACTTTCTTTTCATGGCAGTTCCTCACCCCTTTGCCATTGCCTGAGAGAGGTTCTGGTATTGTAAGAAAGATTCCTCCAGCTTGCCAAAGCCTCTTAGTGCCTTAAGCCAATCTTCATTGGAATCATATGTCTCTCCTGAGAGCCTTCTCAGGATTTGTTCTAGCAGTTTGTCCTCGACCAGGAGCCTCCATCCAATGCCCAACATTTTGGCTTTGATATTAAGGTTTTCAAGTAGAAGGAGGTATTCTTTAATGTCATTATTGTACAGGATTTTTTTCATGTCCTGTGCTGCCTCTCTTTCCTCCTCAATGCCTGAATATCTGCCAATAATTTCCTAGGTAAACCTGGTCCAAGAGACCAATTTGGGCCAAAATAGAGTGTCCATGGCCCCTGTCATGTTCTTTCGGTACCATTCAGCAAAGGGTGCAACCTTTTTTCCCTTTGTCCTTATTAATGCGTAGATGATTCTATGATAGTCTTCCATCCATTGACTCAGGATTCTAGCAAAATAGTCTTCACAGTCTAACACCAATGTGTTAATGTCCTCATAGACCTTGGCCTCGAATATAGATAGTGGGTCTGTATGCTGCTTCGCTCTGGCAATCACGGTTCCCAGTATATCTATCAGATTGTCTGGGTCTGGAGCACTCCCTTGGGGGGGCCGGCTTTTGGGTCTAGGTGTCAGACCTGGGGCTGGACCTTCACCATTGCTGGAGCTGCTGCTGCTAGGGTTAGGGTCCCCACCTCCAGCTCTGTTCATCATTGGGGGTCCTTGGCCCCCTCCTCCTTTCCCTCCTCCTTCTCCTCCTGTTGCCGCTAGCTGGCCTTGTTCGATTTCCTTTCCTTTCATTGGCCTTCCCGCCAAGGAGCCGGAGGAGGAAGGTGGAGCAGTTTCTGCTGTCGCTTGTCTTGCTGGAATGGAGGGGGTGGCTGCTGTGTGAGCTACTTCAGTTAATTGCAGCTGCACAAGTTCCATCATTTCTCCCGTTCTTTGTTCGGCAGCTCTCCATTGTTCCTGGTCAATCTCGACCTGGGCTTGGACTTGTTGGATCAACTGTTCCAGTTGTTGATCTCTTGTGAAGGATGCTTGTTCTGTCTGGTCAATACTTTGGTGCAGCTGGGTACTTACCTCCTGTTGTTACTCATGTTGAACATTATGTCTTCGTAGCCCTGCTGCTACTTGATCTTGGAAGTGCTTTCGAGATGTTTCTACTTCTTCTGCGAATGCTCCCATTTTTATTTTTATACCATTTAACTCATTTTCCACTATTTGTTCTCCCTGATTAAGCCTATTGCGGTAGCTTTCGAGCTCATTGGCATATTAGCGTCATCATGCGGACAGCTCATTGTAGGCTATGTGTTGCTTGTTGATGGATCTTGAAGCATTGCGATCAATTTGACTTAGGGATTACATGATCTGTTTCAAGATAGTGGGTACTTCTGGCTATCACAGGGGACCACCTGATCCTTCTCTTGGGATACCGGTTCTTTTCTCGATTCTTTCCCATGATCTCCTCCCTCTTAAGGAGCCTGCTGGAGAAGTTCCACTAGAGAGATATGGTGGGTTTTGCATAGCGGTGGTGGCTAGTATCGATGTCACATTGCTGGCCGGAGAAGGTACCCCTTCTTCTATTTGTAAATCATGCCCAGCCTCTTGAATCGGCAAGGGCATAGGCGAGTCTCATATAGGGCGATCCATGATAGGTATAGATAGTAGATAAAGATAAGTGTGTAGGTAGTGAGCCTAGGTAATGTGGAGAGTATTAATATACTATTAAGGGGTAGTCCAACCGTAGATAGGGCCAGTAGGTCTAAGCCATAAGTTTCTTGAAATAAGATAAGATAAAATAAAATGAAGATTGTTAAGGTAGCCTCAGGTTTCCAAAGGCCTGGAAAGAATAAGTATAATAAAGTTTTTTCAAGAGTAAGATAATAAATATATTAATAAGATCTCTTCTCCATTGCTTGATGTTTCTAATAGTTGGGAGTACCTCGATAATTATATTTCGTGTCTGGGTTATCGCGGTCTACAATCACCTCCCATACTATCTAAGTACCTCCATTGAAAACCTCTTATTTTTCCTCAGTGTGAACACTCTTGACCCTGAGAATATTTGCCCTGCTTAGCTTTGATCTCTTCAAACTCCTATTATTTCTGAAGGGTGTGAATGCTCCTCCAGTAGGTAGTCTTCGATCTCTCCACTTATATGAACTTAATTTGAATATGCCACCCTAATGGCAACTATACCAATTGTTCTGCCTCAAAACATAAAGTGATCAGCTTTAATGAATGAGCGCGGCCATTGCATTGCATATTGATGCATCACAAAGCCCATTGGATATATAGGGTTTTTTGCTCTGGATTGAGCCAATAGCTTATCCAGTGAAAACCTCTCATACTGATTCTCGAGTAGGCCCTCTTGGGGCACCACTTCTTTCAAAGCAAGAAGCTTGGCTCTATGGCTACCCGTCAGTGCTATAGGCTCGCGATATTCAGTCACTAAGGTTTCTTCCCAAATTGTCCTATTACCTATCAGCCATAATATTTAACTGGTAATGTACAGAATAATAGCTTGCTCAAAGCTTAACCATATTCCTCCGAGTTACTTCTCATAGGTCGCCAAAGGTGCCCTCTCATATACCCTATGGACAGCATCTGGTCAGACAGACGGTGACGACGTATATGGTGTTATGCTGAAGGTGTCATTTATTGTCGCTAAAGTGTTGGGACGCAACTCGGCCGTAATACCGTGATGATGCCCGGTCCCTACATCGGGGCTGCAGGGGTATGGTAGAAATAATCCTGAGTAAAAGCTGGGTAACTTTGGCCCTTTTTTCCATATGCCTAACAGTAGCTCCCTTCACTGCTCATCAACCTTTGCCCATCTCCTCTTCGATATTTGAAACTCCAAGAAGATAACTTTCATATCATGAAATCGATTCAAATATTGTTCTATACAATCCAAGGTCTCAGGTATATGGCTTCTATATTGGGCCATGAAAGTGAAATTGAGCAATGACCTGATGCAGGCGAGTGTGCATTTGAATGGTAATACTTGCATACTCTCAGGCTGCCTCAATACCATGGCAAGAACTCCCAAAAGACAGTGCCCCAGGTTCCTCATCTCCTTTCCTTGCCACTGCATAACCTCACAGTATGCTTTTTTGGCCACAAAGAATCCTGGGTATGGTGGTAAAACCTGCTAGGCATCGTGAAAAGCATGCAGTTGTGCATGTTTCTTGAGGAATCCATGAACCCAGTGCATCATATGCTTGAATAGTCCTAAATAAACTGTATGGAGCAAATTCAGTTTGTGCAGATCCGGTGCTGGAACCCGTTGAAGCCCATGAAAAACATTCTGTCACATCTTGATACCAAGTACATCAAACATGCCATTTGGATCTCCTGACCCAGAGTCTGTCGACAGATGCTCATTTTCTTGTTTGAGATGTTTGTATGTGGCATAATCTCGCATCTGATATGTCTCCTGTGCATCAGTTGATAATGCATCAGGAGGCACCTCACATTTTGGACAGGCATTAGATTTTACTCCATGTACTGTAATGTTTTCCATATGGTCCACAACCTGCATGAACAAGATAGGGAAGCATCACTAGACCTTCCTGTCTGTACAGTCAATTGAGATACCATCAAGTGCCACATCTTGCAAGGCTGACAGTATGAGTTCAAATACGCCTTGTAGTGTGTTGGCATTGATTTGTCTCTGCAAGTTGTCTGCTGAAGAGGACTGTGGGAACTTGGGCGGGACGGGCAATAGTGCAAGAAGGAGTACCGCCATTGATCCAGGTCTGTTATGCCTTGTCGATAGGAGATTTCCGATCGTAATGTAGACAGGCCACACTTTCTTGTCACTCAAGAAGTTGGTAAGATGTGTCTGATTGGCCATTCCAATTATTGGAACTAGATTTGCATCACGTAGAAGTGTATCCTATAAATGGTTTGCTAGTACCCTGATGAAGGAGGTTGCAAAGCAGGGTGTACCCTACTTGGACATCCCACCACCAGTCCGCTGTATGCATTTCAGCATATATCCTATGTCTATTTAGGTCTTATTCACGCTGCAGTGCATAGACCAAGTCATCCCTGTATGCTATCTACCGAAGAAGGTATGTGACACAGTCAAGGATATTCTGATAGAAGAAATGCTACATTCTCTTGCCATCATCAACTTCACCTTTGAATCATTGTAGATAAGCACTGTAGGGGTCCAATGATTGGAGATGATTTTCCAGCATGTGCATTGAAATATAGCCGACTGAAGCAGAACTACCCAGACCACTGAAAAAGAATTCATTGATTTGAGACTTCAAGACCTTGCTCTGAATAAACCAAGATGTAAGTTTAAAATCGTGAGTATTGGCAAACGGGGCCCATGGATCCTGGCATAGCGTATGGTGTTCATCCACAAACTGACTTACATCTCCAATCGCTTCCCCGGTGCCTAGGTAATGCATTTGTCTGCTGGCCATCACTGAGGTATTGTGGCTGAGTACTTCAGTATCAGACTTGTGTGTGATGTCATCATTCAATGTGTCAATGTTGCATCTGGTGGGGTCTAGATTAGATTCATGGTCTGAATTGGCCTGCTTGTTCTTGTAATTTACCTCCAGGTTGAGGTATAGGTCTGTTTCTATGTCATTAATAGAACTCATGGAAGGTGCATGTCATATGGTAGAGGCAAGTATGATGTCCAGATTTGCATGTGCAGTTCGTAGGTGTTTCTCATATGTACCTGCCTGCACATATCTTCGGTGACAAAATGGACATTTGACAGCCATGGTGAAAGTCTACCTGGTCAATCTTGGGGGTCCTCTATATATTATGAGGTGCAGGAGTACTGTATAATATTGATCTTGATGTGGGTCAGTAGAACACTGGGTCAAGGGGTTTGCACACAGTGAACTGTAACTAGTATCCAAAAAGGCTTGTCACTTGTAGCTTGACATCTTGTATCACACCATCTTCTCAGATCACCTCATCCTCTCTGTTGTAACACAAGCTACTTCGTCTTCATGGGCCATCACAGAAGATCACTTCATATCACGACACTTGTGCAAATTAGAAGCTTATTTCATGAATATTAGTTACATATCACTGTAGGCTTAGGAACGTTGTTCCTGGCTACATTATCAATTGTTCCCATATTATCTTTTTTATTCTGATCTGCCACAAATCTACATATCCACATATTCATACAGCCACATGCCCTCTGAGGTAATCCAACACAACAGAGAGCTGATATATCCCATCATACAAATAAGGTAAGTTAATTTCTAAGAAAGAATTCAGAATCAAAACCCTCATTCTGGAGATCAGGGAGAGCAGTGCCATTCATGCAATCATGCTTCCACTTGTGGGTCTGCCCGCTATTAGCATCTGCCTCTGTCTGACTCCTGAAAACATGTTGCAGCAGGGACTCATGCATAGTCGAAACCAAGCAGAGTTGGGAACCACTCCAGAGCCTTGTAAAGTGGATTAGCTTGTGACTGCGGATGCCTGAGATCGAACCTGCAGGAAAGTGAAAGTACTATTCCAAATCAAATACGCAAAACCTGGCCCCTTCAAACTGTTCCAATGGTGCACTCATAGTCCAGTCAAGGTCACCCTGGTCCAGATATAACTCCGTTACAATGTTGATGAGGCACGCATGTAGGGAAAAGAACTTGTTGTCATAATTGGTGCAGAGATTCTGGAAGTGATGGTGTAATAGCTCAATAGTGGACTGCATTGTGTCACGTTGTGGCCTGTCAATAGCACTGAGAAGCAACCACTTAAGCTGTGTGATATTCTGGAATGAGGCAAGGAGCACTTGTAGGTCTCCGTGTGTATTTGAACAGACGTTGTTGGTATCCTTAGCCAAAACTGATTCCAGGTCCTCATGTCCCTGTTGGCCCCAAATGCCGCAATGGAACACCCCACAGCATGGGTTCGAAGAGGCAATGTGTCATGGATTTTGCAGGAGCCAATCTTCAGTATGATTGTACCTTATACTGCATGGAAGCCTTGGAGGCTGAATCTCACAGTACTTGGTAATATTGTCTGTAGCCTGCTTCATGATCCTTGCCCCAACCTCCTCACTATAGATAGCAGAGGCTGGATTGGCAAATACAACAAGAAGGTGGTGATAGTTGTGATCAAGGGCCACATACAGCTCACTTGCACCAATGTTGACTTGCTGATATGTGGTGCTGAGCACATCGCATTGGTCCAGCGTTAGCACTTGCAGGCTGGCCCAGTATAGATGGGAATTGTGTATCTTGATATCTATATTGAGGAACACTTTGATAATGTTTCCTAAGAATGTATTATTTCAGTGTTCCACAACATGTACTACATGACTGCTATTGCATACCTTGCTTGCACTGAATAATGTGGAACACCTTCTCACCCCTCTCCTTTGCCTCCTCATAGGCTGCCTGGTCCTCCTTAGTCAGGGACATTCCCTTATCAAACCAGCCTTCTATTTCACTATCGGTCCTTTGCCTGAGCCTTGGTTGCTTGCACTTATGCTGAGAGAGCTTCATCGAAGCAGACTCTGCATTGACATAGGACTTCACTGTAGGATAAAGCATAGTATCAATTGTTACCAGCTCTTTACTCCCTGGCCTTTGTCTTATACCAGTGGGTGTTTGGTAGTAGGGGGGACGCATAAGGTTTCCCAGTGTACCATTATTGGTATGATGCTGGGGGAGTTGAGAAAGATGTAGCATGATATAGTATGTTTAGAATCGTGGAGCACAAAGTGGTCTGTTGAGAAAACAGTCAGTTCTAGTATCGTGAGTATCTCTATAGAGGAGAGGCTCCACAAATAGATGTAAACTGATCTGAATACCAATTCTCGCAATCTCAGAAATCTTGCACCATGGTCCCAAAGGTATACTAGGCATGAAGTCCTATATAGAGAGATGTACACTGGTTTGTAACTTTCTCCCTCTGCCACCCCTGAGTGGTTGGTCAGAAATAAGGTTCACAGAGGTTATCCCAAGAGGCTGGTGTAAGTAGAAATTAGAATGACTTGATGGAATGGTTTGGTGGAGGGAGGATGTAGCTGGAGTGGGGAGACTCATAGCAGAGAATATAGAGGTACACAGGAGAAGGTGCAAGGATTGGGGTACAAGTACTGGTGTCGCGACCATGATGCCATGGGATATCATGCTGTCATAACCATGATGGGATGGGATGTCATGCTGTCACAACTGTGACATCATAGGATGTCATGTGGTTGTGATACCATGAGGCGTCAGTAATGTAGAAATATGTTATCACTGTCCTTTGGTATCATGTCAACAGCTCAGAGAAGATGAGAAGTTTGTATAGTTTTCTCGTGTTGTATACAACACGTCAAGTCTAATACACAGGGTTCTGGGAGGGTTGTAGGATCACTGACTATCACTCATTATTGAAGCAAAAGGTTTTCCTGCAAAGTGGCATTTTCAGAGTGTTCAACATTATGTTCGTAATAATCCAAGCATTCTCAACTATGATGAGACTCAAGACTCTGGCATTAAAAAATTAGATAAAATGAGGGTGTTGTTAGGGTGGATGGCTTAATAAAATCTAGCCACGAACAGTATTGTTGACTGACACTATTGGCACTACGGTATTCTCGCGTTGCCTAACTAGCACTAGAAGTGTCTGAAATCATCTCCTGGCATCAAGTCAAACAGCTTGAACACCTGAGAGACTGAATTCAAGCAATCTAACCTACTCATGCATGGATGTTAGTGATGAGATAGACAGGGGTTGTAGCCCCACAGTTTCTGACTAACTTCAAACCCAGGTCCATCTCATCACTAACCTCAATACCCTAGTAGATAATTGATATACTATGAGCAGACTCTAGGCCAGTTAACGATAGACAATATAAGACACACCAAATCAAGAAAACACCAGAGGCTAAAGTAAGGGGGCATGTTGCTATCACTATCATCACATACCAGGTACTCGAGACCAAAATGGCTAGCAATATGAGACACTAAAGCAAGGGCCTCCCATGGTATCTTTACTATCATATAGAGGCACTCAACATCACAAAAGATCACGTATTAGTTAGCAAATTTGTAAATTTTTTTTTTAGACTAAGAGATAAAGCTCCCTATCTAAAAACTACCTAACAAAAAACTACTTAGCAAAAAAAAGAAAAGGCAACGAAAAAAGCTACAAAAGGATAATTTCTAGGGACCCCTGTATCTTGTTCCTTGCTGGGGAGCAGTGGGGGTCTCTGGGGCCAGAGGAATTGGGTCAGCAGTAGGGAGGCAAGAAGCAGTCTACGGGGGGGCCTGGTGCCACTATTGGGATCGGCGCAAAGAGGGGACTTGGTGCATGGGGGGGGGCATCGGAGTCTGGACAACTGGTCGAGCCAGGGAGGAGGTAGCAGGGGGAGAGCTGCTGACAGTCCTGGGAGTTGTAAGGGACTTAGCCATCCAAGGCTGCTGTTGGACAAGACCAAGCAACCTTTGGTGCTTGTCTTGCTCTGACAGGCCAGGAGGCTGGCCAGTAGTGATGGGGGGGAGTCCAGGCTCAGGGTGGGAGGAGGGCTCGAGGGACCCAGTTTCTCGTACATTTCTTCATCCTCATCCTATATGTTTGTGATTAGCTAAGATGGTCACCAAAATATGGTTAGGGTTAGAAACTTGCATCTTTGATCACAATGATGTGTTCGCCAGGATCTTGCCCCTCCTGCTCCTCCTCCACCTCCTCCACCTCCTGCTCCTCCTCCTTGTCCACCTCCTCCACCTCCACCTCCTCCACCTCCACCACCTCTACCTCCTCCTCTTGCATGGCCTCCCCGATATCTCCGGCCCACCCACAGCAATCCCAGACCTTGCGGTCAAAGAAGGGATATCTGCCATAGGAAGGTACGGGGATCTGGTCACAATCTTCTCCCTCAACGAGGTGTGGCTCTAGGACCATCAGGTCTAAGGGGTGTTTGCCATCGTTGGCAAGGAGCCATGCCAGGATGTCCTCATCTTGATGAAGAAAGATGAGTTCCTGGAGTGGGAGAGGATCGTAGGGTGCCCGACCAAGTAACCGAGTGGCCTCATCAGTCGTCCGGAGGAGATATCAGGGTCATCGGATTGCCCCCTCCACAAACTGTTGCTTGACTACCCTGAGCACACTTTCGATGCTCGGTGATGCCATGACTCCCAAGGCAATTCCTTAATCAGACTTGTTGGAACACTAGGGGTAGCCAAGGAATGGGTGCCCAGTTTCTCGGGCACCCTACAGATGAACCATATGGTTCCTTATTGCCTGTGGGCAATAAGGGGAGCCCCATTCCGATTGAGCCACTGACAATATGTATTAGCATGAGGATAGCATATAATAGATAGGAGAGGGCGACACTTACTTGGAGGTCCCTTGACCTCATCACCAATCTTCTTTCCCTCTACCAGATGATGCCGGTTCGATATCCTCAGGTTCCTGGCCATGTCATGGATCAGGAGTCTGAGTTGGCACTCCACTTCCCAGGTGTCATCAGCCTGCTGTTTGTCTTTAACAAGCACAAACCAGGCTGCAACCGGGGGAAGGGAGCAAGCATACCCAATGACCGAATCTAATTCAGATTTGGTCAGGCGGTAGAGGTCCAGGCAGTAACCAGTCAAGTACACCTTGACATGGTCGCACTGGGCACTACACACATTGGTGATCTGGTCTAGGTACCTGAACCCACACCAGCTTTTAGCATATGTTATGTTGCTATAGCATCCACTATGAGTATTAGTTTAAATGTTTCTGATAGATAAGGGTAGGTTAGGTTTCACTTATAAGGAATCCTCCACTGCTGGCTTGATGGGTAGCCCCTCCCACAAAGTTGACTGGCTCAGGCTGTTCACAACTGTGCATGCTAGTGCTCTCCATTTCCCACTGCCCCCATGCAGCTTGACATGCTCAGCAGCAGGATACCTAAGAAAAAAAAGGAAATGTTAGTAATTATCACATGATAAAACTTTGACAGGCTCTACTTACTTCCCCATCCACTCTTCACTTCCCCGAGGTCGAACTGCATGAAGAATGGGGGTAGTAGAAATGACAAAGACAGCAGAATGTCTAAGAGGAAAAGAAATGTTAATATTTGTCACTGCAGACAGTCAATGGTGTTGTTGGGTGTACTTACTTTCCCTTGTTTGCCGGTCATCCGATCAATGTCTGAGGTGCCATTGGAGTTAGAGGAACGGGAAAAACAAAAATGAAAAAAGAAAGAGAAAGAAAAAAGACAATTGCAGGTGGGGGGGGGGAAGAGCCTCTTGTTAAGAGATGGAAGGAAGAAGGGAAGTAGAGAAAGAGAGGAGGAGAGAAGGAGAGAAATGGTCTTCTTCGTATCTTCTCCTGGGGTGGACAGAAGCGAAGGGAAGCAGGAAAGGAGGGAAGAAGGGCTCAGTTTATATACCCTACACACATAGAGTGTGCACATGCATACCTCATGTGCACAGCGCACATGTGCACCTGATGTGTGCAGGATATATAAGAAATGATGCATATCCGTTTCCTGGTTTGTTTGTATACCCTGTTGTACACGCAAATAATGCTCGCACATCTGACAATGTCTGAGTATCGTTTGGGTGTACAATGGGGTGTACAAACAAACTAGGTAATACATACATGGGGGATAAGTATCTATTCTTCTGTATTTATAATATACTTAAAAATCAATTGTAATATCTACGAAGTCTAACTTATTACTAACTTTGGTAAAATAAGCTTTTAAGTCACACTAGTGATGTGACACCAAGGGGTCCCTTGTATGGCTTAAAAGCTTATTTCATGAAACTATATATACAGCATGAGATCTGTGGCATCACTACAACCGTACAGTGAAAAGTCTATTTTCTTCTTTTATTGAAAAGATATTTCTATACCTATTATGGTATAGAAATATCTTTTGAATAAAAAAAGGAAAATCAGCTTTTGGCCATAATGTTGTCATGATACCAAGAGGCCTCAATAATATATATTTCTGTGTTATTGATGCCTCTTAGCAGCCGAGCAGCATGATGTCCTCAGCATCACGACAACAGTACAACGAAAAGCCAACTTTATTTTTTTATTGAAAAGATTCTTTTATACTTATTGTGGTAGAGAAATATCTTTTAGATAATAAAAGAAAGTCGGCTTTTGGCCGTACTGTTGTCATCATACCAAGAGGCGTCGATGCCATATATTTCTGTGTTATCGACACCTCTTGGTAGTATCGATGTGCTACGTCCCCAGCATTATGACAACCGTATGGCAAAAACCTCATTTTCTTTTTATATTGAAAAGATATTTGTATACCTATTATGGTATACAAATAACCTTTGAATAAAAAAAGAAAATCAGCTTTTGGCCATACCATTGTTGTGATACCAAGAGGCGTCGATAACATGTATTTTTGTATTATCAACCCCTCTTGGCAGTATCGATGCATGACATCCCAAGCATCATGTTAACCGTATGGTGAAAAGTCAACTTTATTTTTTTATTGCAAAGATATTTTTATACCTATTATGGTACAGAAATATCTTTTGAATAAAAAAAGAAAATCGAGTTTTGGCTGTACTGTTGTCATGATACCAAGTGGTATTGATAATATATATTTCTGTGTTATCGACACCTCTTGGCAGCATCGATGCATGATGTCCTCCGCATCATGACAACCGTATGGTGAAAGCTCCATTTTCTTTGTATATTGAAAAGATATTTGTATACCTATTATAGTATACAGATATCCTTTAAATAAAAAACAAAAATAGGCTTTTGGCCATACCATTGTTGTGATACCAAGAGGCATCGATAACATATGTTTCTGTTTTATCGATGCCTCTTGGCAGCATCAAAATATGATGTCCTCACTATCACCACAAGAGTATGGCCAAAAGCCAATTCTCTGTTTATATTCAAAGGATATTTGTATACCATAATAGGTATACAAATATCTTTTCAATATAAAAAGAAAATAAACTTTTCACCAAACTGTTGTCGCAATGCTGGGGACATCATGCTGTATATATAGTTTCATGGAATAAGCTTTTAAGCTGCACTAGTGACCCCTTGGTGTCACATCACTAGTGTGGCTTAAAAGCTTATTTTACCAAAGTTAGTGACAAGTTAGACTTCATAGATATTACAATTGATTTTTAAATATATTATATATATAGAAGAATAGATACTTATCCCCCATGTATGTGTTTCCTCATTTGTTTGTACACCCCATTGTACACCCAAACCATGTACAGACATTGTCAGATGTGTGAGCATTGTTTGCAGGTACAACTATGCATACAAACAAACCAAGAAATACATACGTATCTTTTCTTATATACCCTGTGCACATCAGGTGCACATGTGTGCTGCACACCCTATGTATGTAGAGTATATAAAGCCAGCCCTTCTTCCCTCCTTTCTTTCTTCCCTTCTCTTCTCTTCACCACAGGGGAAGATAAGAAGCAGACCCTTTCTCTCCTTCTCTCCTTCTCTCCTTCTCTACTTCCCTTCTTCCTTCCATTTCTTAACAGGAGGCTCTTCCCCCCCCTCGCCTGCAATTGTATTTTTTCTTTCTTGGTCTTTTCTTTATTTTTTCCCCTTCAAGTAACTCTGATGGTGCCTCGGACATTGATCACATGACCGGTGAACAAGGGAAAGTAAGTACACCTCACAACACCATTGACTGTCTGGAGTGAGCAATATTAACGTTTCTTTTCCTCTTGGACGGCCCGATGTCTCTGTCATTCCTTCTGCCCCTTTCCTTCCAGTGGTTCGACCTCATGCAAGTGAAATGCTGATGGGGAAGTAAGTAGAGTCCATCTAAGTTTTATCATGTGATAATTACTAACCTTTTCTTTTTTTTCTTAGGTATCCTGCTGCTGAGCCTGATGGGCTGCATGGGCTGAGTAGGAAATGGAGTGCGCTGGCATGCACGGTTATGAGTAGCTCGAGCCAGTCGACTTTGTCTGACAAGCTATCCTTCGAGCCAGTGGTGGAGGATTCCTTGCAAGTGAAACCCAACATACCCTCATCTCTCAGAAACATTTAAACTAATACTCATAGGTGATGCTATGGTGACATAGCATATGCCAAAAGCTGGTGTGAATTCTCACACCCATGCCAGTTCACTGTTGCGTACAGTTCCTAGCACAACCATGTCAAGGTGCACTTGACTGGTTGCTCCATGGACCTCTGCTGCCTGACTAAATCCCAATTTGCTTTGGTTGTTTAGTATGCTCACTCCCTTCCCTCGGATGTGGCCCGACTCGTGCTTGTTGAAGAAATGTACCGGGCCAACAAAATCTTGGAAGCGGAGTGCAACGTCAGGCTCTTGGCCCATGACACAGCCAGGAACCTGAGGACTTCGAACGGGCATCATCTGGTGGAGGGAAAGAAGATTGGTGGTGAGGTCGAGGGACCTCTGAGTAAGTGTTACCTCCACTCATCTATTATATGCTATCCTCATGCTAACATATATTGTCAGTGGCTCAATCAGATTGGGCCTCCTCTTATTGCCCACGGGTAATAAGGATCCATATCGTTTGTCAGTTGAGTGACTGAGACACTGGGCACCCATCCCTTGGCTACCACTAGTGTGCCAATGAATCTGACCAGGGAATCGCCTGGGGAGTCACAGCATCGCCGAGCATCAAAAGTGTGCTCAGGGTAGTCAAGCACAGCATGTGGGAGGGGCAATCTGATGCCCCCAATATATCCTTGGTGCGACTGATGAGGGCGCTTGGTTACCTAGTCAGGTATTGTTAAGATTGCTTATTCTATTCCTCCTAGTATACAACTGAGCAACAGGCAACGATGTTATATCAATCTTTATTAGATACTGTAAATGGGGTTAATACTTAACTTAGTATTCGTTGTCAGATTTAGTCTTCCTTAAGACTAAATTCTTATCCTTACTTAATCTTCCTAAGACTAAGTTATTCGTTCACGTTCTTCCATGTCTTACAAGGAAGATATCTTGGGATGTTCTTTCTTTTAGTAAAGAGCGTAAAGGTGTTTTATATTCATAAAGTCGTACAGTTATATCTAGGAAATAACTTCGGTGGTTGCGTGAAGAACTAACTCTCAGGTCCTATGGACCCCTTTATATAGTTCTTCCAGCAACCCGCTTACAAATCAATAACTATTATGAGCAACAATTGTGACTCATACATTCGCGTAACATAATAATCACCTGACCTTAACTGGTCAGGTGTGAAACTCACATGACTTCTAAATAAGTCATGTGTGCAAAAACAACTAATAACTTTAAACAAGTTATTACGCAATTCAATCAAATATAATAACTATGACTCGCAATTGCTAGTCATGTGTGAGACTCACATGACCTAATTGGTCATGTGCATGAAACTATTACAAACCTATGACCTCATAATCATGAGTCATGTGAAAACTTTTTTCCATGCTAGCTTTGTAACACTAGCTCCCCCTTCCCTATTGCCTAAGTCCCATTAGGCCAATGGTCATTCATCCCTTTTTTCCATCATCTTGTCCAATCTTATTGCCAATTTCCATATCTCCTTGTTGATTTTTTCCATCGTTCCTCTTAACAATTTGTTCTCTCTCTCTTTTATTTCCATTTTCCTTTCCGAAATTATCACTTTCCATTCTGCCCATCCTGCTCTTATTGGCTGAATCCTTACTTCCTGTTCTAATTTTGTTTTTTCCCTCTGAAGGGTCCTTCCTGTCCTTTCCCACATCTTTGCCTGTCCTTCGAACAGATTTAGATCTATTCAAGCTTCATCCACTATTTCTTGTAGGTGCCTTAACTGATCGTATAGGCACATTATCGTATCTTGATCTGTGGTGTGGTTCGGTTTTGGTTTCATCTCTTCTTGTACCTGTTCCCATCAGGGCCACATTTTTCTCTTTCCTGACTTTCGGCCAAGATTTTTTGCCCCGCCTTCTTCTCATTTTTGTCCCTGAAACCTTCTTTTGACTCGTTCTTAGGAGGATGTTGTTGTCGCATGGTGACGATAGCGGTGTATGTGGGGATGGAGACATTGGTGGGAATCTTTCCCATGATGTCATTGGCGGCGATCAGGGTGGTGATGGTGAGGGGGTTCTGTGTTTTTCTCATGGCCAATAATTGGCCCCTTCTTTCTCCGTAAAGTGTACTTGGTATCTATTGTCAAAGCAACCCATCCAGCTTTTCTGGTTGTATTTTCCTTGTTCAGGTGTAATTGGTGTGGATGCAGGGAGGTCTCCTAGATTGATCCAGTCGTTGTCGCTCATTTGTTCTTCCTTTTTGACCAGGCTTTCCTGGGTTTCCTCGGTGAAAGTGTTTGATTGCATGTCTGGCATTACTAAAGTTCTCAGCTGGGTACCACACTAAGTCGTAGTTAGGGGGATATCCTGTCCACTTAGCTCGGTATTGTAGCTTACCGTAGTGTCGTCAAGAGTCAACGTTTTGATCAAGTTCGTATTCGTTTTCTCCTTCTATTTCTATAGGAGGAAGACTCCGTTGCCGTTACAATCACAGCAAAAGAAAAACCGACAGCAAATTTTCCGCCAAGCTTTACTCTCATTGGTCAACCACCAATCATCACCACTTCACCCCTCACTTTAAACACTTTCACCAACAAATCATCCTCTCCTATTTGTTGCTTTATTACAATTATCAACTGAGTCCTTCCTACATCACCTCTGATGTCTAACAGATAAAGGGGCAGAGGTAGGGGTGGGAGGAATCCCTTCGCCAGCCCATTCCAGTCCCACAACTTCCCCCCCCCAACAATCATCACCAGCGGACACACACATGACAGATGATCAAGTCTCTCTTGTCAATCCAGCCCCTGGCCCCAACTTCAGTGATGATGAGGAATCAGCTTTCTCTTCTCCTCGCCCTCCTCCTACCTCAGAAACAAATCAACCTCCCTACCAAGAAATTGCTACCCAAATCCACCTCTTCAATGAAGCCTTTCAAGCCTTTCAAAAACACCTCCTTGTTGTTCAAGAACGCCACATCCAGGACACTCAAGCCTTGAAAGATGAGGTAGCTGCCCTCACCTCCAAAGTTGCGTTGCTAGAAACACAACTTCAACACCAAACCACCACACCAGTGTCTACCCTCCCCACACCACAACAACAACAACAACACCCTACCTGGGCCCAGAAGGCAGCCAAATTGCTCCCCTCCAAACCCTCCACCGCTCCACCAAACAAAATTGGATTACCTGCAGTTTTGACCAAACGCGACCGTACAATTATCATTGAAAGAGATGGAACAGCTCTACCTGACAACACCAACACCCTCACCATCCACGATGCAATCAACTCAGCCATCAAGAAACCTCTTATTGCTACGATTGAGTTCATTACCAACCACCATGTCCTTTTAATCACAAAAGACAACACTCCTGCCACCTCTGTCCTCAAACATCATCATTTCGCTATTGAGGAAGCAATAAAAACCACCATACCAGCTGCCATTGGCCTCAGAAAAGATGAAATCTGGCACAAGGTCATACTACATGGCATCCCCACCACCAGCTCCTTCACTACCATCCAGCCAGAGATTGAAGAATTCAACCCTGGCATCCACCTTCCCTGCCTTCCTAGATGGCTCACCAAAGAAGCCCAACGTCAGAACAAAGCTGCTTCAGCTATGGTCCTCACAATTGCTGGCAAAGACTCCACAGACAAGGCCCTCAGTAAAGGTCTCTCCCTCTTTGGCAGGAAGTTCAAGGTTCAACATTACTTAACCTTTGGTCCTGACACCCAATGCAACAAATGCCTAGCCTTTGGCCACCACACCAGCCAATGCACCGGGCAAACACACTGTGCCATATGCTCCCAAGAGCACCCAACACACCTCCACACCTGCGGCAGATCAGATTGTCCTATCAAGGGCAAAACGTGCCTTTACACCACCACCCATTGCATCAACTGCAAAGACTCCCACCAAGCGACATCCCAAGAATGTCCCACCTACATTGCGGCACACCAGGCAGCAACTGAGAGGAGGAACAGGGCTACTTTGGTTTTCTTACTTGTATTTCCTTTTATCTGTTAGGCTTTAGGCGGGGTGATGGATTTCCTTTGTCATTATGGCTCATGCGTGGCCCAGTCAAAAGATGATACTAGCATGTAGAAAGAGACAGATCATGGACCTGGCACTTGTGAGTTCCCATATGTATGTTAGTACCGCTTCATAGCCACTTGGCTCCATAAGCATAATGATATATAATAATAATAATAATCTATAGGAGGAGGTGGTTCTTTTCTTTGTGAAGGTAAGGGATTGTTTTGATAAAGTTCGAGTTTGCTGATGTGGAAAACTGGGTGTTTATTGTTTGCTGAGGGAGGAAGTGCCAGTTTATATGCTTTTCTTCCCACCTTTTCTATTATTTCATAAGGTCTTAATTTCTTGTAATCTAATTTTCTGGATGGTTGTGTGGTGTGAATATCTTTTGCCACCAGCCAGACTTTGTCTCCTGGTTTTAACCTTGGATCTGGCTTTCCGTGTTGATCAGTATTTTCCTTCATCATCTGTTGTGCCATAGTAATTTCTGTTCTGATTATGTCGTGTAGTTGACTCATATCTTCTCTTTTTAATATTTTCGTTATGGTCTCATGACCCATAGGTTCATTGATAGGGTGATATCCATAGTTTGCATAAAATGGTGTGGTTTTAATTGTTTCTTGTATGGAGTTATTGTAGGCGAATTCTGCAAAAGGCAGCCATTCTTCCCAATCTTGTTGAGAGTATTCCACATATGCTTTGAGGAATTGTTCTAATGACGAATTCGTTCTTTCTGTTTGTCCGTCTGTTTGTGGATGATAGGCTGTGCTCAGTCTTCGATCGATGTTTAATCCTTTTATTATTTCTTTCCATAGGTCCGATGTGAATATTGAACCTCGATCTGTGACAATGTCTTTTAGTAGTCCACGCAATTTGAAGCTATTTTTTGTAAATAGTTGTACGAATTGTATGGTTTTCATGTCCTTGCGACATGGGATAAAGTGTGACATTTTTGTCATACGATCTATTACTACCCATATTGTGTCATACCCATTTGATTCTGGTAAATCTGTAATGAAGTCCATGCTGATTGACTTCCATGGTTTCTCGAGGGTTTCTAATGGGTGTAGTAGTCTGTATGGTGCATGACGTATTGGTTTTATTCTTTGACACATGTCGCAGTTTTTGACACATTTTTTGACATCATTTCTTATCTCTGGCCAATAGTAAGTTCTTTGTACTAGCTCCATGGTTTTTGCCACTCCTCTATGGCTGCTTTATGGTGCATCATGGTTTCATTCTATCGCTTTTGTTCTAAGGGGTTCATTTTCTGGTAGCCATATCTTTCCTTCATACCAAAGGTACCCTTCCTTCCATTCACATAGCCTTAAGGCTACCTTTGGGAATTCCTTATCCCCCCTTTCAAGGGCTTGTTTTATTTTGGTTATTTGTTGTTCTTTTCTTGTTTTTTCTTTTATTTCATTTTTGATAGTAGTTTCCATTTCTTGTAATTCCGTAGTGTTGATTTCTTCCTTTCCAGATTCATATCCTTCATCCATAAAGGTTTCCTTTGGTAAGAGAATTCTTGCTTTCTGAGTTTTTCTTTCATCATGTTCTCCTGGTAGGTCATCTGACCTTCTGGTGAGAGCATCTGATTTTCCTCCTTCTTTTCTGGGTCGATACTCTATTTTGATATTGTACTGGCTTAATTCTTTGCTCCATTGAATTTGCCTTCCGTTTAGCTCTTTCGTGGTGGTGAATGGTACCAGGCTTTTGTGGTCTGTGAGTATTTTTATTGTGTGAGGACTTCCTTCTGCATATTTTCACCACTCCTTGAGTGCTTGCATTATTGCTAATAGTTCCTTATCATGAATGTCATAATTGCATTCTGCCTTGGTCATGGTTTTTGATCGATACGCCACTGGCTTCCATATTCCTTTTTCATCTTATTGTGATATGATACCTGAACAGACATAACTGGATGCATCTGTTTCTATCATTATGGGTTGATCAGGGTTGAAATGACGTAATATGGGTGCTGTAGTAAGTTTTTCTTTTAGTTTCTCGAAGGCTTCTTGAGCTTTCTTTCCCCAGTCCCATTTCTGGTTTTTCTTTGTTTGTTCATATAAGGGTTTGGCCATCTGACTGAATCCCTCTATGAATCTTTGATAAAAATTGCAGAATCCCACAAAGGACTGTACTCCTTTGACTTTTTCTGGTGCCTTCCATTCTCTTATAGCTTCTGTTTTTATAGGGTCCACCCTAACTCCTTCCTGATTTATAATGAATCCTAAGTACTCGGTTTCTTTTTTGTGGAATTCGCATTTTGATGGTTTGAGTTTGACTCCGATCTCTTTTAATTTTTCCAGTACCTTATGAACATCTTTTCGGTGTTGTTCCAAAGTATTAGAATAAATTAATAAGTCATCTAGGTAGGCTATACAAATAACATCTAAGTATTTGCTGAGGGCTGTATTTACCCACCATTGAAATGTTGCTGGGGCATTGGCTAACCTAAATGGTATGACTGTGTATTTGTATAGTCCGTACCTGGTTCGAAAAGCTGTTTTCCATTCATCTCCTTTTTGTATACGAATGTATTGATATGCGTCCTTGATATCAAGCTTCGTAAAGTACTTGGCCGTTCTAAGGCGGTCTAATGCTTCACTTATGAGGGGTAGTGGATATCGGTCTTTTTTGGATACTGCATTCAATCCTCGATAGTCCATACATAGTCTTAGTCCCCCATCTTTCTTTTTGACAAATAGCATTGGTGCTCCAGCTGATGAGGAAGATGGCTTGATCCACCTTTGGTCTAGGTTTTCTACCAGGTAATTTCTTAGTGCTTTCAGTTCTCTTTCTCCTAATTGGTATAAGATCATAAATGGAGCTGTTTTTCCTTCTTCTAGTTCGATTTTGTGATCTGCATATCTATGAGGAGGTAAATCGGTCCTTTCTTTTTCTTTAAAGAGTTCTAGGAATCTATGGTATTCCTTTGGGATTATTTTTTTGCTGACCTATCTTTGTCCTTTCCTTTTTTAAAAGCGAGTTCCATGCTAATTGTTGTGGCTGCTAGGGAAGTTTCATTTTCATTCCATCTTAGGATGCCTGTCTGGTCCTTTTTCCTGTATATTTTTCCAAATGCCCTAGCTGAAATGAAGGATATGTTGAGGTTTTTCTCTATTAGTTCTTCTTCTTTGTCAGTGCTACCAAAGCCTGCACCTCCTCTTTTTGTTTCCTTTATTTCTTGTACTTCTTGCAAGTCTGTCATAATAATTTTTTCGATTATCAATTGTGCTATGCTGTCTCCTGTGTTAACCTTGTAGTCGTTTTCTGATAGGTTTACCAATAGTGCTTTAATTTCACCCGTATAGTCTGCATCGATTACTCCGGCATTAATGGTTAGGTCTTTCTTGGTCGCTAATCCACTTCTTGGTGCAATGCAAGCATAGGTGTTCTTAGGAAGTCCTATGGCAACCCCTGTTCTTATAAGTTTTTGTCCTTGTGCTGGGACAATTGTTTCTTCTATGCTATGCAAGTCATGGCCTGCTGCCAAGTGTGATCCCCTTGTTGGTATTTTCACACCTTTTTCTAATTTTTTGATAACCGCCTGTTGGCTCTCTTGGTCATCTTGTTCGTTGCTGGGGACTATCTGTTGAATCCACTTCTTTGATTCTTTCAGGTCTTTCTTTATATTGCTTGTTAGAATTTGGCTTTCCAGATTCTCTCTTATAGCTTGTTCCTCTGGTACTGCATATACTGTTGGAGAACTATCTAGGCATATGGCCTTGCACCTTTCCCTATCGAAGGTGACTTTTTCCTTTATCCAATCAATCCTTGGTCCATGGTTCTTTAACCATGTCATTTCTAAGATTAATTTGTGTTTGACTAGGTTAGCCACAAGGAAGATAGCCTTCTCTCTGTGGTTTCCTATGTCCATTGATAGTTCTGCTATCTGGGTGATAGGTCCTGCTTCCGAAAAACAGTACCATCAATCGTGTATATATCTCTTCGTTTTCCTATTTTTTTCAGGGGTAGATGGTGTCTCATAGCAAAATTGTGATCTATGAAGTCTTCCATAGCTCCTGAATCTATCATTGCATTTGTTGTTATTTTTTCATTTTTCTTGTTGTAAAGTTGTACCTTGACCATAATGTGATCGGATTCGTAATCCAAGGGTTCCGTGGAGCCTATGGTTGAATGTAATGAGCGTAATTTAGATTTTCTGATGGTTTTCGATTGGTTGTCCCTCAGACCATCTTCTACTGGGGACCTTGGTTATTTAAAGTTTCTTCTTCCTCCTTTTCTTCTTTTTCTACCTCCGTAGATCATATCTTGATGTTTTTGACTCTACAGTCTCATGCAAAGTGTCCCTTGTTTCCGCACTGGAAGCATAACCTTTTCTGTCTTCGTTCCTGGAACTCCTTATTTGGTAATCTCTGAAGTTTCCTGCGGTTTGTCGCATCTAGGTCCATGGGTTCCCTTTTGGGACTCGCACTAGAGGCAGCCCTATAAGTTCCATTGGTATTTCGTGGGACTTCTCGCTCTTGTTATTTACTTCCCTTATTTTGGAGATGTCTGATAGGAGCCAGCCTTGTTTCTTTCTCTATTGCCCATCCTGCCAATGCCTCTGGTCCTTCTAATACCTTATCCAGGTGTCCATATTCATCCTGTAATTTCTTACTCATACCTTGGAATAACCATTCACTTGCCGTGGCTTCATCCATGTATGCTTCTGTTAATATTAACCGGAAGGAATTCCAATATTCTGTCATAGATTTAGTACCTTGCACTAATTCTCTCAATTTCATCCTTGCTTCTCCATTTGGGTCTACTGGTCCGAACTGACCTTGTAGTGCTTCTACAAAATCAGGCCAATTTTGCCAAGTTGCTGTACTAGTTCCTTCCGTATATGGTGTAAGCCAACTACTAGCGTCTCCTCTTAGTAGGCTCGAGGTCTATGTTATTTTTTCTTCTTCATGTCCTTCTGCCCACCCTGTTGCTATAAAGTAGACTTGTAGTTGTGCTAACCAGTTCCTTATTTTATCTCTTTCTCCCGAGAAGGTTTCTGGCTCCTTGATCTTTGATCTTCTTGTACCTCCTCCCAGGGCCTGGATTACTTGTCTAAGTTGTTCCGCCGTCAGCTCTGGCATTGGTTGGGCCCCCCTTTGTTCCTCCCCTGCCAGTGGTACTCCTCCTGCCGGTGCCGACATTCTTTGGTCTTCGCGTTCCTCCGATGATGTAGATCCTTGTTCTGATCTTTCTTCTGGTATAACTGGACTTCCTGTTCTTCCTGTTTTCGAGGCTGTTCTTGCAAGTGCCCCTGCTACTTCTGGAAGTTCTAAAGATTGATCTTCGTATTCAAAATCTGTTTTTTCGTTGGGTGTTGCAAAGACGCCACCAAATGTTAAGATCGCTTATTCTATCCCTCCTAGTATACAACCAAGCAACAGGCAACGATATTATATCAATCTTTATTAGATACTGTAAATGGGGTTAATACTTAACTTAGTATTCATTGTCAGATTTAGTCTTCCTTAAGACTAAATTCTTATCCTTACTTAATCTTCCTAAGACTAAGTTATTCATTCACGTTCTTCCATGTCTTACAAGGAAGATATCTCGCGATGTTATTTCTTTTAGTGAAGAGCATAAAGGTGTTTTATATTCATAAAGTCGTACAGTTATATCTAGGAAATAACTTAGGTGGTTGCGTGAAGAACTAACTCTCAGGTCCTATGGACCCCTTTATATAGTTCTTCCAGCAACCTGCTTACAAATCAATAACTATTATGAGCAACAATTGTGACTCATACATTCGCATAACATAATAATCACCTGACCTTAACTGGTCAGGTGTGAAACTCACATGACTTCTAAATAAGTCATGTGCGCAAAAACAACTAATAACTTTAAACAAGTTATTATGCAATTCAATCAAATATAATAACTATGACTCGCAATTGCTAGTCATGTGTGAGACTCACATGACCTAATTGGTCATGTGTGCGAAACTATTACAAACCTATGACCTCATAATCATGAATCATGTGAAAACCTTTTTCCGTGCTAAGTTTGTAACAGGTATCCTCTGACCCTTTCTCATTCTGGGAACCCATCTTTCTTTGTGAAGATGAGGACATCATGGCATGGCTCCTTTCCAATGATGGTAAACACCCCTTGGACCTGATGGACCTGGAACCACACCTCAGTGAGGGAGAGAATCATGACCAGACCCCCACACCTACCCATAAAAGATACCCCTTTTTCGACCGCAAGGTCTGGGATCGCTGTGGGTGGGCCAGGGATATCGAGAAGGCCATAGAAGAGGAGGAGGTAGAGGTGGTGGAGGTGGTGGAGGAGGTGGAGGAGGAGGAGGATGTAGACGAGAAGGAGGAGGCGGAGAAGGAGGAGGAGGAGGAGGAGGAGGAGGAGGAGGAGGAGGAGGTGGAGGAGGAGGAGGAGAGGTAAGATCCTGGTGAACATGCCATTGTGACCAAAGACATAAGTTTCCAACCTTAACCATATTTTAGTTACCATCTTAGCTAATCACAAACACATAGGATGAGGATGAAGAAATGGATGAGGAACTGAGTCCCTCAAGCCCTCCTCCTACCATGAGCCTGGACTCTGTCCCAGTCACTACTGGTGAGTCTCCTGGCCTGTTGGAGCAAGGCAAGCACAGAAGATTGCTTGATCTTGTCCGACAGCAGCCTTGGATAGCTGAGTTCCTTAAGACTCCTGGTGCTATCAGCAGCTCTCCCCCTGCTTCCTCCCCCTGGACTCTACCAGTTGTCCAGACTCAGACGCCCCCCCCTGTATCCCAAGCCCCTTCTTTGTGCCAAGCCCCCTGATGGTGCCAGGCCTTCCTGCAGGCTGCCTCTTACCCTCCTACCTCTAACTCAATTCCTCCTGCCCTGGAGACCACCCCCAGTGCCCCGGCGAGGAACAAGATGCTGGGGTCCCCAGAAATAATCTTTTTGTAGCTTTTTTTTTTGTAGTTTTCTTTTTCTTTTTTTTTGCTTAGTAGCTTTTTGTTAAGTAGTTTTTAGAATGGGAGCATTATGTCTTAGTCTAAAAAAAAGATTTTAATAATTTGTTGACTAATGCGCGATCTTTTGTGATATTAAGTGCCTCTATATGATGGTAAAGATATCATGAGATGCCCTTACTTTAGCGTCTCATCTTGCTAGCCGTTTTCATCTTGAGTGCCTAGTATGTGATAATAGTGATAGCACCATGCCCCCTTACTTTGGCATCTAGTATTTCCTGGATTTGGCGCATCTCGTATTGTCTATCGTTAACTGGCCTAGAGTCTGTTCATGGTATGTTGATTATCTACTAGGGTATTGAGGTTAGAGATGAGATAGACCAGAGTTTGAAGTTGGTCAGAAATGGCTGGGCTACAACCCCTGTCTATCTCATCACTTACATCCATGTGTGAGTAGGTTAGGTTGCTTAGGTTTAGCATCTCGGGTGTGCAAGCTGTGTTAACTTGACGCCAGGAGATGATTTCAGACACTTCTAGTGCTAGTTAGGCGACACAAGAATACTGTAGCGTCAATAGTGTGAGTAAACAATACTGTTCATGGCTAGATTTTATTAAGCCACCTATCCTAACAACACATTCATTTCGTCTAATTTTTTCATGCTGGAGTCTTGAGTCTAATCATAGTTGAGAATGCCTAGATTATTATGAATATAATATTGAACACTCTGAAAATACCATTTTGGAGGCAAATATTTTGCTTCAATACCGAGTAATAGTCAGTGCCAGTGATCCTGTGCACCCCTTTGCTCCCCTGGGGAGCCACATGTATAAGACCTGACACATCGTATACAACACAAGAAAACTATACAAACTTCTCATCTTGACCAAACTGTGCTTGAGATACCTATGATTTTACTCCGACCTGAATCCTAACTTACCTTACTCTAACTACCCTATTACACTATTAATAAGCAATAGACCAATACATGCAGTCAGCCAGCGCCCCAAGTCAGCAATCTATACAAAGGTAGATGTGACATGCAACCAGGTACCATGGGATCTGGAAAAGGGAGATCCAGAATATGTCAAAATGAATCTCAAGATGTGTCCTCAACTCAGGATTCTTCTCCAACCTCAATTGCAAGCCTACTAGGAAGAGCACTGAAGCACCAATGGAAGGGTACAATGCTGACCACAGCACATGCAGAACCTGAAACTGAACCCAATGATGAACCAAATACCCAAACAGTGCATCTATCAGATGAGAGTTGTGATGAGTACCAAATCTCACATGGACCAGACGAAACAGAATCAGATACCAAACCTGAAGGAGAAGGCATCAATATTGGAGATGGCCCCAGATCAAGATGTGATCATGGCTCACAAGTAGCTAACAGAAAGGAAGACAATCGGGCAAGAACTATATGCATTTTGACCATATCAGAGTCACAGGAGATAGGTCCTGCTTGGCATACAACCATGGATCTTGGATGCATAATTTGGCGCAGAGCCTACTGTCCTCCAATGTTCCCATCATCAAGTGATGCACTGTTATTGTTCCCACTGGGTAGCCTGCAAGGTCCTGCATCTGGTACCCTGTTCTCTAGTCCAGCTCCTCACTCTCAGCAAAATCTAGTAACAGGTGCAGAAAGGGCCATATTAGATGATGTGAAGACTCTGATTCTATGGTACACCTTATTTGATTAGCCACTCCCAAATGTTGTTGCTCTGATAGCCCAGTTGCACAAAGTTTGGGATGCCACGCTTGCTAATATTGCAAATGCTGAAAAACATCCAACCCTCGAAGCAGTGCATAAGTTTGGTAAGTGGACTCAGGTAGATATGATGTGACACAGAATGCAATACTAACCTAGAATGATATGCCAAAAACACTCTGGGGTATGATCCCAGTTTGTACATGAGGTGAAGAAAGAGATTGTGGAGTTATACAGTCTGCGGGACGATCCCACAGCTATGGCATGCAGAGTTGATTATCTGCTGGAATAGGACAGGTTTATGTGTGACCCAAGAGGTTACAATGTTTGTCTCCACCAGACACCTACCATATAGTGACCACTACTGACTGTAATTGGATGTAAATCAGGGCCTGATATTATGATTCCTTGCACCCCAGATTTTTGAGGTGATTTTCCATAAGTACTTTGCAGGGAAGAAGATGCAAGGTATTGTGGATCCTAGGTTTGTTGCATGCATCAATGGCACCATGATCTGCTTGACGTGCATCATAATCTGCCATACACTGCATGCATGGTAAATGGGAATATATCAGGAGCCCAGGGACTTCAAGCCTGAGGTATTTAGAGGTGAGTCTCTGAATCCTCTAACTGTTCATTTGCGACTGGGGCAGCTAACCTATTACCAAATATACAAGACCTTTTTGACTGGCAAAAAGAAAATTGGGGTAAGTGCCCATAGAGGATCCAGGATATGATTATCCAAAATATTCAAGAAACAATCAATGAGAGGGTTGCACAAGTTCACAGGGTGCAGCGGGACTGCCATGAAGGATATGACGATGATTTGTATGTCGTAAGCGCTGAGCTTGAGAGTCAGATATCCAACCAAACTTCCACACAGCCTGTACCGTGACATACTAATCACCAGAACTTGGACCTAGTGGGACATCAGGAACATTAGAATCTGTCACCCAAAACTGACAGCTAGTTTCACTTGAGTCAGACATCAGTAGCCTAGGAGCTTCAGTTATAAGGTTCAGGTCCTCTGAGTCCTGATGATTCTCAGGAAGTGCAAGCAGCACCAGCAGGGATCCCTTCTCTATATTGGGGGGTCTCGTTGAGCCTTGAGAATTCTCAGGAAGTGCAAGCACCACCAGCGAGGATCCCTTCTCTGTCTAGGGAGATCTCGTTGATCCTTGGGGATTCTCACAAAGTGCAAGCAGTACTAGTAGAGATGTCATTGTAAGCAGGGTGATGACGAGCAGGTGGGTGGGACCATTACCTAGAGTGATTAAGGGGAATTAAGAACATGTAAAGATTATGTGTAATAGATTTGATTTAGCTTACTATGATGAGGCTACAATAGAAACTAAAGGACCTAGTACAAAGGAATAATTAGGACAATATTCACCATAGAATCTATGAAAAGCAGCCATGAGGAGGGTGTTTGGGCGATCACAATGTAGTTTATAGGATATCAGGAGGGAATCAGGAAGATTGGGTAATACTGGACGCAATGTGCAGATGGTGTCAGGGGTAATTCATCACACTTTGGAAGGTATCCTGAGGAGGTCCAGACATGAAGTAGTAGCATCAAGATTAGTTGTCACTGTCGAGGTGAAATCTGGACCCATCGTGTATGCAGGTGGGGATCCAGACGAGAGGAGCGTCATGTAGAAAGAATCTGGATGGAAGAGCCTGATGATAGGCGGTGCCAGGCTGCATATCATGGGTGTTGTAGAATCCCAATGCACACAGGTCAGGATGCGATGTCAGGGTGGAAGATGCCAGAATTAGGTGTCACCATAATGTAAGAGCTTAGGATCAAGTAGCCTCTGGATGCAACAGGCTAGGATCAGATGGTATTAGGATACAACACCCAAGAATCAGATGTTGTTAGGATGCAACACCCGAGGATCAGATCTTGTTAGGATGCAAGAGCACCGAATCAGACATTGTCAGGGTGCACCTAATGGAGGGGTCCATGTGTGGATACTGTCAGGACACAACAGGTGCATGACTCGACATCAGGATGCGATGTTGGTTCAACAGTACATCCTGAAAGACTCTGTTGGCATTACAACCACAGCGAAAGAAAAAACCACACCAAATTTTTTGCCAAGCTTTACTCTCATTGGTCAACCACCAATTATCACCACTTCACACCTCACTTTAAACACTTTTACTAACAAATCATCCCCTCCCATTTGTTGCTTTATTACAATTACCAACTGAGCACATCCTCCATCACCTCTGATGTCTGCCAGACATAGGGGCAGAGGTAGGGGTGGCAGGAACCCCCTCGCCAACCTATTCCAGTCTCACAACTTTCCCCCCCCAACAATCTTTACCAGCGGATACATACATGACAGATGATCAAGTCTCTCTTGTCAATCCACCCCCTGGCCCCAGCTTCAGTGATGATGAGGAATCAGCTTTCTCTTCTCCTCGCCCTCCTCTTACCTCAGAAACAAACCAACCATCCTACTAAGAACTCGCTACCCAAATCCACCTCCTCAATGAAGCCTTCCAAGCCTTGCAAAAACAGCTCCTTGTTGTTCAAGATCGCCACATCCAGGACACTCAAGGCTTGAAAGAAGAGGTAGCTGCCCTCACCTCCAAAGTTGCATTGCTAGAAACACAACTTCAACACCAAACAACCACACTAGCATCCACCCTCCCCACACTACAACAACAACAACAACCCCTTACCTGGGCCCAGAAGGCAGCCAAATTGCTCTCCTCTAAACCCTCCACTACTCCACCGAATAAAATTGCATTACCTGCAGTTTTGACCAAACGTGACCATACAATTGTCATTGAAAGAGATGGAACAGCTCTACCTGACAACACCAACACCCTCACCATCCGCGATGCAATCAACTCAGCCATTAAGAAACCTCTTATTGCCATGATTGAGTTCACTACCTACTGCCATGTCCTTTTAATCACCAAAGACAATACTCCTGCCACCTCTGTCCTCAAACATCATCGTTTCACTATTGAGGAAGCAATCAGAGCCACCATACCAGCTGCCATTGGCCTCAGAAAAGATGAAATCTGGCACAAGGTCATACTACATGGTATTCCTACCACCAGCTCCTTCACTATCGTCCAGGTAGAGGTTGAAGAATTCAACCCTGGGATCCACCTCCCCCGCCTTCCTAGATGGCTCACCACAGAAGCCCAATGTCAGAACAAAGCTGCTTCAGCTATGGTCCTCACAATTACCGGCAAAGACTCCACAGAAAAGGCCCTCAGTAAAGGTCACTCACTCTTTGGCAGGAAGTTCAAGGTTCAAGGTTACTTAACCTTTAGTCCTGACACCCAATACAACAAATACCTAGCCTTTGGTCACCATACCAGCCAATCCACTGGGCAAACACACTGTGCCATATGCTCCCAGGAGCACCCAATACACCTCCACACCTGCAGATCAGATTGTCCTATCAAGGGAAAAACGTGCCTTTACACCACCACCCATTACATCAACTGCAAAGACTCCCACCAAGTGACATCCCAGGAATGTCCCACCTACATCGCGGCACACCAGGCAGCAACTGAGAGGAGGAACAGGGCTACTTAGGTTTTCTTACTTGTATTTCCTTCTATCTGTTAGGCTTTAGGCAGGGTGATGGATCTCATGTGTCATTACGGCTCATGCGTGCCCCACTGAAAAGATGATACTAGCATGTAGAAAGAGATGGATCATGGACCTGCCACTTGTGAGTGCCCATATGTATGTTAGTACCGCTTCATAGCCACTTGGCTCCATAAGCGTAATGATATATAATAATAATAATAATAATAATAACAGTACATCCTGGTTAACGGTTATTGTTACAGGCACCCTGTGCATCAGATGCCCAGGACCCACTGGACATAAGATAATATTTTTGCTGATGCATTGTGGGTTCCTCACTGTGAGGCCACAGGGTATTGCAGTGATTTGTCACAATCTGTCTTGTTTCTTCACTATGTCCTTGTGATGTTGGGGCCCACGATGTCCCATAGTATCATCCATCAGGACCCACAATGTTTCACTGTGTGGTGTCATCCGGGTACTAATCTCTAGGACTGACCAATCCCATACCATAATTTTCTACATTGTGTACTTCTAGTTGTATCTATTATTTAGTTTCTATTAATTAGTTTCTACATAGAGGTTTCTATATATAGGTTGCAATGAGAGATGCTATAATATTATCTATACCATTTAACCATCCTCAATATAGAATACTTGTCTAAGCACACAGTTGTCGCCTAACTGTCAGATCTCATGACCCCTCAATAAATCACATTAAATGTCCTTAAATCAATATGGCTGTTAACAAGCCATGGGTGGTTTGCCCCCTGGATGAGGTATGCTAGGCCTAGGATTGTCCCTATGTCTACTATAGTAAACTCTTGTGCATTTTCCCTTAGCTATACCATGACAAGGCTGTGGATGTTGGATATGCATCCTGAGTTAACTGCATTCAATATTTGGACACATGCAAGTCTACAAACTGTGTCCTTATGCATGTAGTCTCTGATTTTGAAGAGTGGCAAGAGCTTTCTGGGGAGATGGCACTGGAGCACACTATACATATGCTCACCACCGATCTGTACCCAAACTCAATCATTGCATATCGCCTAGTTCCTGAAGAGTCAGGTACCAGTCGAGCATACCCTGTGGATGTTATAAATGTCAGCATCCTGGAACGCTAGAACAGGGATTTCAAATTACATTAGTAGTTCAACTGGAAGGAATTGAAATATGGCAGGATCTTCAGGAAGGTGGTATTTGGTAGGCAGGCTACTCTGGCTGTATCAAATCAATTCCTGATAGATGTGCATGGGTGAGATACTAAGACCTTGCAAAAATCTATCACATTAGAAACATCATCATGATTCCCATTCAGGATCCTACAATTGGTGACTGGTGTGGACACAGAATTTGTTTTATCCAAAGGTTCCAAGACATTGGCAGGGAGATCAGCCAATGATGTGTAACGGAATCCAGGTTCAAAAGTCTCATTCAGATCATATGGTGGTGACTATAACTGTGCAGGATCTGTCTTGTGGCATCATTTTTATTTAAATGGCACCACGCCTCCCTGATTTGTTCCTTATGCGTTAACTCACTAAACTCCCAAGAATATATCTGAATGTTGCCAAACTGGTATATGTGACCCTGAAAATGACTTCGTAGATACATCTTAATGAAGTTGAAATGAGATTCTATATAGATTAGTTCCATACATTGGTTGATCTATTCTTCATGATCCTGCTCCCATACCTAACGTTGGTTGGATTTTACAACATATTGGTTTACCTGTGTTCTCTAATGTCATAGCTCCCTTTGCTGCTTATTAACCTTTGCCCATGTCCTCTTCGATATTTGAAACTCCAAGAAGATATCTTTCATATCATGAAACTGATTCAGATATTGTTCCATATAATCTAAGGTCTCAGGTGTATGACTTCAATATTGGGCTATCAAAGTGAAATCGAGTAATGACCTGACACAGATCAATGTATATTTGAATGGTAATACCAGTGTACTCTCAGGCTACCTCAATACCACGTCGAGAACTCCCAAAAGACAATGCTCCAAGTGCCTCATCTACTTTCCTTGCCACTGCATAACCTTGCGGTATGCTTTTTTGGGCGCAAAGAATCCCAGGTATGGTGGTAAAGCCTTCCAGGCATTGTCAAAAACCTGCAGTCGTGGGTGTTTCTTAAGGAATCCCTGAACCCAGTCCATCATATACTTGAATAGTCACAAATAAACTGTATGGAGCAAATCCAGCTTGTACAGATTAGGTGCTGAAACCCATTGAAGCCTATGAAAAACATTCCATTGCATCTTGATACCAAGTGCATCAAACATGGCATTCATGTCTCCCAACCCAGAGTCTGTCAACCAATGCTCATTTTCTTGTTTGAGACATTTGTATGTCACATAATGTCATATCTGATAAGTCTCCTGTGCATCGGTTCCTAATTCATCAGCAGGCACCTCACATTATGGACAGGCATTAGATTTTACTCTGTGTAGTACAACATGTTCCATATGGTCTGCAATCTACGTGGAAAAGATAGGGAAGCACTGCTAGACCTTCCTGTCTGCACAGTCAATTGAGACACCATCAAGCACCACATGTTGCAAGGGTAACTGTATGAGTTCAAATACGCCTTGTAGTATGTCAGCATTGATTTGTCTCTGCAGGTTGTCTGCTGAAGAGGACTGTGCAAACTTGGGTGGGATGAGCAATAGTGCAAGAAGGAGTACCGCCATTGATCCAGGTCTGTTATGCCTTGTCGATAGGAGAGTTCCGATCGTAATGTAGACAGGCCACACTTTCTTGTCACTCAAGAAGTTGGTAAGATGTGTCTGATTGGCCATTCCAATTATTGGAACTAGAGTTGCATCACATGGAAGTGTATCCTATAAATGGTTAGCCAGTGCCCTGATGAAGGTGGTTGCAAAGCAGGGTGTACAGTACATGGATATCCCACCACCAGTCCCCTATATACATTTCAGCATATATCCTATGTCCATTCTGGTCATATTCATACCACGGCATGTAGACCAAGTCATCCCTGTATGATATCTACCGAAGAAGGCATCTGATACAGTCAAGGATGTTCCAATAGAAGAAATACTGTGTTCTCTTGCCATCATCAACTTCACCTTCGACCCATTGTAGATAAGCACTGTAGGGGTCCAATGATCAAAGATGATTCTCTAATGTGTGCATTGAACTATAGCTGACTGAAGCAGAACTACCTAGACTACTGGAAAAGAACTCATTGATTCAAGACTTCAAGACCTTACTCTGAATGAACCAAGATGCAAGTTTGAAATTGTGAGCATTGGCAAATAGTGCCCATGGATCCTGGCACAGAGTACAGTGTTCATCCTCAAACCCACTCACATCTCCAATCACTTCCCTGGCACCTAGGTAATGCGCTTGTCTGCCAGCCATTGCTGAGGTATTATGGTTAACTACTTCAGCATCAGACTTGTGTAAGATGTCATCATTCGATGCATCTGTAACGACCCACCAGAGGGTGTCTTACAGAAAACTATTCTTACACCCATACCGGAGACCTTGAGGTCAACAGGTAAGGATAGTTTGGTTCACTATAGTGGATAACTATGTATATTATAAGATCGTAGTATAAAAGGCGGGCTCGGGAAAGGCTCGTGTAACGAGGCCTGAGTTACCCTGACATGAGGTCCGGGTTACCCTGCCATAAGGTCTGAGTTACCCTGACATGGCACCCAAGTTACCCTACCTAGCATTCAGAGGTACTTACTTGCGGCAGGGGGCGATCCTATAAGGATTGGGTACCTTGGTAAAATCTAAAGACAACAAACCTGGTAGTCTTCGGGGGACCATAGGAGGAGCTACAGCTCTCTGAATGCTCCAGGATTTTACAGAGGTATTCCTAACACCCACCTGCGGCCCCAGTGTAAGGACCGCACGTCATGGGCTTACGGTTGTTGAGTTGCTCCATTCCTTACAAAAGGAACTGAGTGGAGGCACTCTTGTAACACCGTATAGGTTGTCACCGTCCGTCCGACCGGATGCTGTCCGTAGGATATATGAGAGGGCATAGGGTGTGCTCCAGAAGAAGGGCTATCTTCTGGTACCAAGTATGTGTAAAACGGATAAGAAATGAAGGAGTTACTCAGGTAATACCAGAAGGGTACTCCAGAGCCTCCCGGGTAGTCCCGGGGGGGCCCGGAAGATGTTGAGGCATCTCCGGGCAGGTGGATCGCACATAAGCACAACTCGTGCCCAATCGCTGTAAGACTATTGGGGTTGTTTGAGAACTCTAAAGGCATGATTCTTATTACGGTAGGGGTGCTTTCGGGGAGTTGACTGTGGGTAGCACCCACCAGGCCAATCACCAAGGTACCCCACCGGGAGAGCTGAGTAGACTTTCCTATCAGGCAAAGACTTGACTAGAATGAAGTAGAAGGTTCAGCTCGATCATGAGAGCTATGTCTACTAAAGGCTTGCATAGATGAAATGCATATAGGTATGAGAGTTCGTAAATGGTATATCTCCTCAGTTGCATGATAGTTCGCCACTAGTATGTCAACAATATGAAGAGTTTTTCTCCTGCGGTCGCATTTGAGATGCAGCGCTGAAACACTTGATGTCGGAAGGAGATTTAGCCAGAGTGTACCAACATTCACAAAGGAATATTGTCCTGTGTGGTGTGTGTTGGTCAGCCTGTAGGAGACGGGTGTGCTCATGATCAAGTTAGAGTAGTGATGGGAGGGAACTAGCAGTATATGATATTCTACTTAAACTATATGTGAGTCCCTCTCTACTCTGGCAATCAACTACCTCTTGAGAAACTTACTGAGTGAAGCTGCGGTTTAATGATATTAAGTTTTACTGTTTTGATTCTTCTTTACTCTACTGTTGATTATATCTTTTGATCTTGGAGTCACTTCAGTGTGGTCGTGAACTTGGGATTCATCTTCCCTGAGGACGCCCCCATTACAGTATATCATTAAGCGACTTCCTCGCTTAACTCTCTTGAACTTGTTGCTAAAAAAAAGAAACCTTCCTACGCTGACATATTTGAGTACGAGTCGCTTGTCTGGTACAAGAAGCATCGCGTGGAAAGAATTATGTCTTCTGAAATTGGTTTTACTGACCCTGCGGCACAGGAACATGCTGCCCAAACCCTTCGAGCCAGTATCTTTGCCGATCTACGGGGTTTAGAGTGGGAACTTGTACCACTATTACTTGAAGCTGCTCCCATTGAAGTTCCTCAGGCATGTCAAGAATTGGTTGTTGCGGACCCAAGGGCCCTCATGCAATCCTTTTCCCATGATGTCGAGTTTACCGAGATGATGAGTGTTGACAATCAGGGTATCAGCTTTACAGACTTCACACGCGAGTATGTTGAACCATATATCCTTCGGGAAATCGGTCGTCAATTTCACGCGGCTCAGGAACAGTTACATTTCTGGAATGAGCAAAGGCAAGCTGCATTTCGTCAGGATATGGTGAAAGTAGAACAGAGTTGGATGTTGGATCAACAGGCCACAGTTCGTGAGCACATCCAAAATGCCAACTCGCTAAACACCAAAATTGGAGCTCTAGAGAAGGCAATCCAAGGCGGATATGCAATAGACTCCAATAATGACGTAATTATGAGAGATGCTCCTCCCCTTCCATTAGTACTTGCTGAAAAACGTGCACCTAACTTTGCTCTGAAGCTTCATGAAATGTTGCAGAAGGCAGAAGAAAGGCAATTTCTCACCCCTTTGGGGATACGAGAAATCAGTAACGATTGGGAAGAGCAGTAACCTCGGGAAGCCTCACAGGCTCCGTCCAATCCACCCCGAAGAGCCCGGAGGAGTAAAGACAATAGTCCCTCCACGGCACTAGGTCCTATGAATAGGCCCATGTCGAGGGTGGAAAGAAGGACAAGGTGGACACTACCAGCCAGAGAAAATTCAACGACTCTTTCAGGAGCCAGGAATACCCCGACGGTTGCACTCCGACCACCCACAGCGGAAAGACCTTTTGGTAGTGCAACGCCAGTTCCTACGGGACAGGCACCACAGACGTCAGCGCGCAATACTCCTGCAGTTATTTCGCAAGCCCTAGGACTTAAGCCTTCGGGCAGTGGTTTTGGTCAACATCTAGGGGTCCTGGGGGCTTGGGCACAGTCATTTGCGAGTGATTGTTTCCCTACTTGTTGTGTCGAGGGAGGGTCACTTTTTGAAAGACATTATCACCATGTCGACGGGTGTATTAAACTTCCTTCACAGGCAGTTAGACACCCACCGGGACAAAATACGTCAAGAGAAAGGAGACCTGAAGTTGAAAAAACCCCATGTGATTTCTGTGGTTCACTTCACTACCAAGGACTTCCACTTGCACCGGAGACTTGTTTGGAATACCAACAATCCCGGTTCAAACCTGGGCAAGCAATGGGAACTCTGAGTTAAGCAGATAGTACTCGCTTACCCCCTCCAACACCACACCCAGTTCCACCATCCAGGGGTGGTTCCCGTTTTAGTGGACTAGGTAGTTCGGAGGAATCTCTTGATGGATATGATGTTCCGGGGGAAGGAGGAGGTAACATACCTCCTGCAGGTGGAAATGCTGGCGCTGGAGGAGATCCGGGTGATTCCGATTCCTCTAGCAGCTCAGACGATGATGCCAACTCCCTCCCCGATCTTGAGCAATTCCTTGGTCGACATAAGTCAAACCGGAATGACTCAAAGAAGAGGGACTATGACCGCAAAACTCGTAAGCTGGCCAAATTCTTACAGTCATGTAACAAGGAAAGCAAGACAGCTTCCAAGGTATAGCCGAAGAAACATGAGAAATTGGGTGACGTTAAGACTTTTACCTGGGATATTAACGACACTCTGAGGTTCCTTAGTGATGTGGAAATCAAGTTTAATTATTTCCGTGAGTCTGTCACTGAAGACATGGATAAGATTAGCTTAGTTATCCCTTTCTTGGAAGGTTCTGCCAAAAGCTGGTATATGGGTCTCCACCATTACATAAATGAGGATGCTGCCCAATGAAACGGAATGCCATTCAACCCAGACAATGAGCTCCATACCTGGGAAGGATTCCGCCACCGTTTGGAGACCAGTTTTGGAGGACATGCCGATCGGGATCGCTCTTTAGCTCAGTGGCCCTCTTTGGAGATGAAACCCGGCCAAGTAGACAAGTACTTGGACAAGGTCATTGATCCAATGACCAAACTAGGGTATACAGATGGACGAGCAGTGAAAGACAAGGTGCGTATCAGCATTACGTCAGAACTGCGGACTGCTTGGGCTCAGAAGAACCCCCATCCCGAGGATGTAAATGAGTACCTCGATCTCCTAAGGAAAACTGGCCATGACTTGGAGGACAATACATGCTTTAGCCGAACAGTGGGTAAGGATAAAGGATCCAGTCATGATAAGAGTGAGGACAAGTATTCCTCAAAGAAGCAACAGAAGAAGGGAAAGGGTTCGGGTAAGCAGAATCCCAAACCTGCTAACTCTTCAGGCAACCGTCAGTCAAAGCCGGAAAATTCAGAGTATTCCATTGCTCACAAGAATATTCCTAGCACGCTCCTTGACAAGCGCCGAAAGTTAGGCCAATGCACCAAATGTGGACAACCATGTCACTTCTGGCAGAAGTGCACCTTGGTTACTCCAGTTGTTTGCTCTTCCAAGCCAGCCAAGGCATGCAAGTGATCTGTGGAAGACGCGGGCCATACCTCTGGTCCCTCTAACAAGGTTAAGCACATTGAGGCCCCTCCTACTGTTACTAGAAAAATTCTTGAAGTCCGCAAATCAACTCCTCAGATAATGGAAGTTGATACGGATGCTTCAGACTAGGTAAGTAACCCTTCGAAGACAACTTAGTTAGCAACTAACAATTCCCTAGGCCAACGATGGCATGCTGGGGTGATAAACTTGATGGACTGGAGATGGACATGGTAAGTCCACCCTCCAAAGACCATGTATAGAAAGCTAATTCCTGACTAGGCTCAGTGGAGTAGGGTAGTCAAGGATGGAAAGGGTTTTCTTATAGGTTTTTGGTATTAAGGGTTCTCTCTGTTATGCATCTATTGGGTTTTTCTTATTATATTCTGTCTGGTTTTTCTTGGTTTGTTTGGATTTTGTTTAGTTATGTTTACATCAGGCGGGACTTGATTATATACAATTGAAAGTTATTTCCAAGTTTACCTGAGGAGGGTTTAGTACCCGAAATCATGCTGGCGTGATAGTAAACAGCACTACTTACTTTGACTCATGATTTTATAACTTAACTGTTTGCAAAAGACTTTAAACTTAACTGCGATTGACCTATTTGACCTCTCTTGTATTGAAAGACAAGAGACCCCATACCCTTACTTACCTACTAACATTATTGATACTAGAAATGTCTAGCGAAGAAAGAACCAGAAAGCAGCAGAGACTCTCAGGTCCCCCACGACATACAAAGTCTATCCAGGTAAAGGTTAGACTTGAGTGGCAACTGAATGGAAAAAGGAGTACTGCAGAAGCAGTACTACTCCTGGACAGTGGCGCTATGGGAGCTGTGCTCAGTAGCAAATGGGTAAAGGACACTCAAATGCCCTGTGTCAGAAGGAAGATTCCTTCCCCCATATTGGATGCAAGTGGGAATAATATCCCAGGATTGGGTCTCCATTATACCAAGGTGGTAAAGATGAAAATAGGAGATCACTCAAATAAGATAAGCTTTGAGATTGCAGAAATGCCGGAGGGCAAAATTGATGGGTATCTTCCAATGTCCTGGCTCTCTGAGCATAACCTGGACATTGATTGGGAAAAGGGTATACTGGCTTGGCAGTCAGCATACTGTAAGGCAAATTGCTTAGCTGGATGTGGTTACCGGCGATTAGAATTCATCACTGAGGAAGAAATGATGGCTGAGGATCAAGGATCTGTCCATCTCCTTGGGATGGCTAAATTCTCAGATGAAGATCAGAATGATATCGCAATAAAGCTCCTCCCAGAATATAAGGACTTTAGTGATATCTTTAGTCAAGAAAGGATAGCGTCCTTACCGCAGCACACTAAGTATGATCACAGGATTGAACTACAGGCAGGAATGACTCCTCCTTTTGGTCCGATGTATCCCCTCTCAGAGAAGGAACTGAAGGCACTGTGAGAGTACCTTGATGAGATGCTGGCAACTGGAAAGATCAGGAGATCTAGTTCACTGGCCACTGCACCTATATTATTTGTACCAAAGCCAGATGGTACACTACAGTTATGTATTGATTATAGAAGACTGAACAAGATAACCGTGAAGAACCAATATCCCCTCCCACTAATGAACGAGCTGAGAGATAGACTTGGGAAAGCGACGATATTTACCAAGTTAGATCTGAAAAACAGTCATTACCTTTTGCGAATAGCAAAGGGTGAAGAATGGAAGACTGCTTTTTGTTGTCGGTATGGCTTGTATGAGTATATCGTGATGCCTTTTGTATTATGCAATGCACCATCTACTTTCCAGAGTATGATAAATGATGTATTTAGAGGTCTATTAGATGAAGGAGTCATCGCTTATATGGATGATATCCTGATCTACTCGGAGACTATAGAAGAGCATGTTGCTCTAGTTAGGAGAGTAATGGGAAAGCTGCGAGAAGCAGCCTTATGCATTAGCATCAAGAAATCAACCTTCCACCAGAGAGAAGTTGAATACCTAGGGTATAAGATATCTGATCGTGGGATATCAATGACAATGGAAAAGGTGGAATCGATCAAGAACTGGTCGAGTCCAAAGAGTGTTGTCGAAGTACAAAGCTTCATGGGCTTTGCCAACTTCTACTGAAGGTTCATCAAGGGGTTTAGCAAGATAGCGAGGCCATTGACAGACCTGACGAAGAAGGATGTTAAATGGGACTGGACACCAGCCTGCACGGAGGCTTTTGAACAATTAAAGAAGTTGTTTACATCCAGCCCTATTCTAGCACACTTTGACCCTAACCGGTCAACAAAGTTAGAAACCGATGCAAGTGACCTTGCATTAGGTGCTGTTCTGTCCCAACTCTGTGAGGACGAGAAATGGCACCCCATGGCTTATCATAGTAGGAAATTCGTACCAGCAGAGGTGAATTATGATGTCCATGATAAGGAAATGACCGTGATTGTAGCAGCATTCAAAGAATGGGATCATTTACTGAGGTCTGTCACTGATCAAATTGTTATATACACTGATCACAAGAATCTTGAATACTTTAATAGTACCAAGATACTGAATAGATGGCAACACCGCTGGGCGGAATTCTTACAACCATTCAATTTTAAGGTTATCTACCGTGAAGGTAGGTTGAATGAGAAGGCAGATGCATTGTCAAGGCATAGGGACTACTGCCTTGAAGGGGAGGGTAATTCTCAACCGAACCCCGAAACAACCTTTTTCCGACCTGGTCAATGGGTTGTAAATGAGGAGCGGGACATCTTGCGACCACAGGTGTCGCAATCTTGCCAAGGCTATCAGTTGCAATCTTCCTTTTTGGAAGTGCTTAAGAAAGCAACCAGTGCAGATGACAAGTACATGAGCATATTCAAGTCAGTCATAGGTGGGCAGAAAGATGTTGACCCTAGTTTTTCGGTAGAGAAGGACTTACTACTCTATAAGAATAGGTGGTACATACCCGAGGCAAAAGGGTTGAAGCAAGCAATCATGGAGGCAGAACATGATTCCCGTATTGCGGGACACTTTGGGACATACAAGACAGTTGGATGAATCAAGGCAAACTTCTACTGGCCAAAGATGGATGAGCACATCATGAAGTATGTGCATACTTGCGATACATGTCAAAGGAGCAAGACAGTCCGGCATAAGAAATTTGGATTACTTGAACCAATTGAGGTGCAAATAAGACCATGGAATGATATTTCCATGGACTTCATTGTAGCATTACTGGAGTCTGAGGAATATACAAAGATATGGGTCATTGTTGATCGATTCTCAAAAATGGCTCACTTCATACCATTGACAATAGAGGTGTCTATAGAAAAGTTGGCATTAATATTCCTGAAGGAAATATGGCACCTACATGGGCTCCCAGAATCAATAATCTCAGACCGAGATAGCCGATTCACCTCTAAGTTTTGGGCAAGCTTGATGAAGTTGTTACAGATCAAGCTTAATATATCAATGGCTTTCCATCCAGAAACCGATGGGCAGACTGAACAGGTAAACCAGACTTTAGAACAATATCTTTAGAGCTATTGGTCATATCAGCAAGATGATTGGGTGTCTTTGTTACCATTGGCAGAGTATGCGTATAATACTTCTACCTCGCAATCCACTAGGGCTTCTCCTTTTGAGATTAACTATGGATTCAACCCTCGTACAAACTGGTCAGGCATAGTCCCAGATAGCAAAGGGATTCATCCAAGCAGTGAGCTCTTGGTACAGAACTGGGAAGGTTCATGGTAAGAGGTCAGAGAAACCTTACAAGGGGCACAAGAAAGGCAATGGAAGTGGCATGACCAAAAGAGGCTACCATCTCCCAAATACATTACAATGGAAGATGTGACCAATGGAGTTGCGAGAAAGGCCGACCGGGTAATGTTGAATCGAAAAAACATCCAGACAAAGGGGCTGATGGAAAGGTTAGACCACCGAATGTTTGGCCCATTTGTGGTTAAACGAAAGGTTGGGTCCAGGGCCTATGAGCTCGAACTTCCAACTCATTGGTCAATCCATCCTGTATTCAATGTCAGTCTACTGGAACCATACCAAGATGATCCAGTAGGTAGACCTCAGAAGGAAGTTCCATTACCAGAGATAGTAGACAATGAAGCAAGCTATGTGGTTGAAGCTATCCTGGATAGTCGTTGGTATGGTGGGATAAAGATGAGTTCCCGCCACCGTTTCGTTCAATACTTAGTAGCGTGGGAAGGTTATGGACCAGAGGAGAATTCATGGGAAACTTTCGTGATGCTAGAAGGAACGGCCATGGAGGCCCTTAATGATTTTCTGCGAAGGTATCCATCCAAGCCAAGGGATCACCGCATTGTGGATGTACCGAAGCTGGGAAATAAAAGATGTCGCTAACGTTCCGGGACGGACCTTAGAGAAGAGGGGTGTCGTGTAATGACCCACCAGAGGGTGTCTTACAGAAAACTATTCTTACACCCATACCGGAGACCTTGAAGTCAACAGGTAAGGATAGTTTGGTTCACTATAGTGGATAACTATGCATATTATAAGATCGTAGTATAAAGGGCGGGCTCAGGAAAGGGTCATGTAACGAGGCCTGAGTTACCCTGACATGAGGCCTGGGTTACCCTGACATGAGGTCCGGGTTACCCTGCCATAAGGTCTGAGTTACCCTGACATGGCACCCAAGTTACCTTACCTAGCATTCAGAGGTACTTACTTGGGGCAGGGGGCGATCCTATAAGGATTGGGTACTCTGGTAAAATCTAAAGACAACAAACCTGGTAGTCTTCGGGGGACAATAGGAGGAGCTACAGCTCTCCGAATGCTCCAGGATTTTACAGAGGTATTCCTAACACCCCCCTGCGGCCCCAGTGTAAGGACCGCACGTCATGGGCTTACGGTTGTTGAGTTGCTCCATTCCTTACAAAAGGAACTGAGTGGAGGCACTCTTGTAACACCATATAGGTTGTCACCATCCGTCCGACCGGATGCTGTCCGTAGGATATATGAGAGGGCATAGGGTGTGCTCCAGAAGAAGGGCTATCTTCTGGTACCAAATATGTGTAAAACTGACAAGAACTGAAAGGGTTACTCAGGTAAGACCGGAAGGGTAGTCCAGAGCCTCCTGGGTAGTCCCGGGGGGGCCCGGAAGATGTTGAGGCATCTCCGGGCAGGTGGATTGTACATAGCCGTAACTCATGCCCAATCGCTGTAAGACTATTGGGGTTGTTTGAGAACTCTAAAGGGATGATTCTTATCACAGTAGGGGTGCTTTTGGGGAGTTGACTGTGGGTAGCGCCCACCAGGCCAATCACCAAGGTACCCCACCGGGGGAGCTGAGTAGACTTTCCTATCAGGCAAAGACTTGACTAGAATGAAGTAGAAGGTTCAGCTCGATCGTGAGAGCTATGTCTACTAAAGGCTTGCATAGATGAAATGCATATAGGTATGAGAGTTCGTAAATGGTATATCTCCTCAGTTGCATGATAGTTCGCCACTAGTATGTCAACGATATGAAGAGTTTTTCTCCTGCAGTCGCATTTGAGATGCAGCGCTGAAACACTTGATGTCGGAAGGAGATTTAGCCAGAGTGTACCAACATCCAAAAATGAATATTGTCCTGGGTGGTGTGTGTTGGTCAGCCCGTAGGAGATGGGTGTGCTCATGATCAAGTTAGAGTAGTGATGGGAGGGAACTGGCAGTATATGATATTCTACTTAAACTATATGCGAGTCCCTCTCTACTCTGGCAATCAACTACCTCTCGAGAAACTTACTGAGTGAAGCTGCGGTTTAATGATATTAAGTTTTACTGTTTTGATTCTTCTTTACTCTACTGTTGATTATCTCTTTTGATCTTGGAGTCACTTCAGTGCGGTCGCGAACTTGGGACCCATCTTCCCTTAGGGTACCCCTGTTACACCGTCAGCATCGCATCCAGTGGGGTTCAGATTAGATTCATAGTCTATATCAACCTGTTCGTTCTCATAATTTACCTCTGAGTCCAGGAATAAGTCTGTTTCCATGTCATTAATAGGACTCATAGAAGGTGCATGTCATATGGCAGAGGCAAGTACGATGTTCAGATTTCCTTGCGCAGTTCATAGGTGTTTCTTGTACGCGCCTGGTCGCATGTATCTTCAGTGATAAAATAGAAATTTGACAGCTATGGTGAAAGTCTACCTAGTCAATCTCAGGGGTCCTCTATATATTATGAGGTGCAGGAGTACTGTATAGTATTGATCTTGATGTGTGTCAGTGGAACACTGGGTCAAGGGGTTTGCACATGATGAACTATAACTAGTATCCAAACAAGCTTAGCACTTGTAGCTTGACACCTCATATTACCCCATCTTATCAGATCACATTATCCTCTCTGTTGTAATACAAGCTACTTCCCCTTCATGTGCCATCATGCAATGTCACTTCATATCATGACACTTTTACAAATTGGAAGCTTATTTCATGAATATTAGTTACACATCATGGTAGGCTTAGGAATGTTGTTCCTGGCTACATTATCAATTGTTCCCATATTATATTTTTTATTCTGATCTGCCACAAATCTACATATCTAGATATCCATAGAGCCACATGGCCTCTAGGGTAATCTAATACAACAGAGGGCAGATATATCCATTCATATAAATAAGGTAAGTTAATTTCTCAGAAAGGATTCAGAATCGGAACCCTTGTTCTGGAGACCAGGGAGAGCAGTGCCATTTACACAATCATGCTTCCACTTGCATGTCTGCCCCCTAACAGTACCTGCCTCTATCTGACTCCCAAAAACATGCTGCAGCAGGGACCCATGTATAGTTGAAACCAAGCAGAGTCAGGAATCAGTTCAGAGCCTTGTAAAGTGGATTAGCTTGCAACCATGAATGCCTGAGATTGAACCTGCAGGAAAGTGAAAGCACCATTCCAAATCAAATATGCAAAACCCAGCCCCTTCAAACTGTCCCAATGGTACACTCATTGATCAGTCAAGGTCAACCTGGTCCAGGTACAGCTCTGTTACAATGTTGATGAGGCACACAGGTAGGGAAAAGCACTCATTGTCATAATTGGTCTGGAGATTCCGGAAGTGATGGGGTAATAGCGCAATAGCAGACTGCATTGTGTCATAATGTGACTTGTCAATAGCCTCAAGAAGCAACCACTTAAGTTGTGTGATATTCTGGAATGAGGGAAGGAGTGCTTGTAGGTCCACATGTATTTGAACTAATGTTATTAGTATCCATTCTCAAAATGGGTCCTCGGTCCTCATGTCCCTGTTGTGCTGAAATGCCCCAATGGAATACCCTACAGCACAAGTTTGGATAGGTATAGTGTCCTGAATTTTGCAGGAGCCAATTCTCAGTATGATTGTACCTTATGCTACATGGAAGCCTTGGAGGCTGAACCCACAGTACTTGGTAATATTGTCTGTAGCCTGCTTCATGATCCTTGCCCCAACCTCTTCACATAGATAGTGGAGGCTGGATTAGCAAATACAACAAGAAGGTGGTGATAGTTGCAATCGAGGGCCACATACAGCTCACCTGTGCCAATGTTGACTTGCTGATATGAGGTGCCAAGCAAATTGCATTGGTCCAGGGATAGCGCTTGCAGGCTGGCCAGGTATGGACAGGAATTGTGTGTCTCAATACCTATATTGAGGAAGACTTTGATAATGTTTCCAAAGAATGTTTTATTTGAGGGTTCCACAACATGCACTACAAGACTGCTATTGCATACCTTGCTTGCACTGAATAACATAGAACACCCTCTCACCCCTCTCCTTCACCTCCTCACAGGCTAGACTCCATTGCTGTTACAACCACAGTGAAAGAAAAAATCACACCAAATTTTTTGCCAAGCTTTGCTCTTATTGGTCAACAACCAATTCTCACCGCTTCACCCCTCACTTTAAAGACTTTTACTAACAAATCATCCCCTCCTATTTGTTGCTTCAACACAATTATCAACTGAGCCCATCCTCCATCACCTCTGATGTCTGCCAGATATAGGGGCAGAGGTAGGGGTGGCAGGAACCCCCTCGCCACCTCAGCAAAAAAAAAACCCGCATCTGATGTATGGGCATCACATCATGATACACACCGCATTTCTCATATGCCAGGTGTGCCTGGTCCGTCCTGAGTTCCATTGCAACTGCCTGTTGCGCCCTATGCATTATGATATGTGTTGCAACCTAACATTGCGCCTGGTGCATCCTGTGTCGCATAGCAACATTTTTCGGTGTCAGGACACTACCTGAGAGTAGGTCGACATCCTCATGACCCCTGGACATCTGCATCTCTGTCACACCTTCTTCCCCATATCCTGACAGCTGGCTATGGCTGCTGCCTCATGGGAGTACCACTGGGCATTGCCACAAAGGGCCGGCCTTCGTCACGTTCCTTCCGTCTCTCATTGCAATGCCATAACTCCATCCTAACATCGACCACAGATGCCTTGCATCCCCTGATGTCCCCATCCCTGCCCTGAACCTTCCCAGCATCCTGGCGCATCACCGTTGTCGGTTCCTTACTGTGAGGCCACAGGGCATTGCGGTGATTTGTTGCAATCTGTCTGGTTTCTTCACTGCATCCTAGTGACGTCGGGACCCACGATGGCCCACGGCATCATCGCGACATCTGGACCCATGGCGTTTCACTGCGTGGTGTCATCAGGCTTCTAATCTCAAGGACTGACCAATCCCCCACTGTAATTTCCTACATCCTGTACTTTTAGTTGTATCTATTATTTAGTTTATATTAATTAGTTTCTACATAGATGTTTCTATATACAGGTTGCAATGAAAGATGCTATAATATTCTCCGTGCCATTTAACCATCCTCGATGCACAATACTTGCGCAAGCCAACAGTTGTCACCTGACTGTCTGCTCTCATGACTCCTCAATAAATCTCATTAAATGACCTTAAATCAATATGGCTGTTAACAAGCCATCGCTGGTCTGTCTCCAGAATGAGGTGCACTAGGCTGAGGATTGTCCCTATTTCTACTATAGTAAACTCTCGCGCATTTTCCCTTAGCTGTACCGTGACAAGGCTGTGGACGTTGGATACACATCCTGAGTTAATTGTGTTCAATAGTTGGACACATGCAAGGCTGCGAACCGTGTCCTCTTGCGTGTAGTCTCTGATTTCGAAGAGCACCAGGAGCTTTCCGGGGAGACAGCCCTGGAGCACACCATACATATGCTCACCACCTATCTGTACCCAAACCCAATCATTGCGACTCACCTGGTTCCTGAAGAGTCAGGTACCAGTGGAGCATGCCCTGTGGATGTCATAAATGTCGGTTTCCTGGAACGCTAGAATGGGGATTTCAAGTAGCATTAGAAGTTCAACTGGAAGGAATTGAAGTATGGCAGGATCTTCAGGAAGGCGGCATTCCTTAGGCAGGTTATTCCAGCTATATATAATCAATTCCTGACAGATGCTCTGCGGTGAGATACCCAAGACCTTGCAAAAATGCATCACATCGGAAACATCATCACAACGCCCTTTCAGGATCCTATGATTGGTGACTGGTGTGGATACGGAACTCGTTTTATCCAAATGTTCCATGACATCAGCAGGGAGATCAGTTCTGCGAACTTGAAGGGAAACCAGGTTCAAAAGTCTCATTCGGATCGCATACTGGTGACCATAACTGTGCAAGATCTGTCTTGCGGCATCATTTTTATTTGAATAGTGCCACGTCTCCTTGATTTGTTCCTTATGTGTGAGCTCACCAAACTCCATGGAATACATCTGAATGTTGCCAAACTGGTATATGTGACCCTGAAAATGACTTAGTAGATTCATCTTAATGAAGTTGAAATGAGATTCCGTATGGGTTTGTTCCATACGTTGGTCGATCTCTTCTTCACGATCGTGCTCCTGTACCCGACGCCAGTTGGATTTCGCAACACATTGGTTTTCCCATGTTCTCTGATATCGTAGCTCCTTTCACTGCTTGTCAACCTTTGCCTGTGTCCTCTTCGATATTCAAAACTCCAAGAAGATATCTTTCGTATCTTGAAACTGATTCAGATATTGTTCCGTATAATCCAAGGTCTCAGGTGTATGGCTTCGATATTGGGCCATCAAAGTGAAATCATGCAATGAGCTGACGCAGGCGAGTGTGAGTTTGAATGGTAATACTTGCATACTGTCAGGCTGCCTCAATGCCACGGCAAGAACTCCCAAAAGACAATACCCCAGGTTCCTCATCTCCTTTCCTTGCCACTGCGTAACCTCATGGTATGCTTTTTTGGGTGCAAAGAATCCCGGGTATGGTGGTAAAGCCTTCCAGACATTGTCAAAAGCCTGCAGTCATGCGTGTTTCTTGAGGAATCCCTGAACCCTGTCCATCATATGCTTGAATAGTCCCAAATAAACTGTATGGAGCAAATCTGGCTTGTGCAGATCAGGTGCTGAAACCCATTGAAGCCCATGAAAAACATTCCGTCCCATCTTGATACCAAGTGCATCAAACGTGGCATTAATGTCTCCCGACCCAGAGTATGTCAACCAATACTCATTTTCTTGTTCGAGACATTCGTATGTGGCATAATCTCACGTCCGATACATCTGCTGTGCATCAGTTCCTAATGCATCAGGTTGCACCTCACATTTCAGCCATGCGTTAGATTTTACTCTGTGTAGTGCAATGTTTTCCATATGATCTGCAACCCACACAGACAAGATAGGGAAGCACCGCCGGACCTTCCCGTCTGCAAAGTCAATTGAGACACCATCAAGTGCCACATCTTGCAAGGGTGACAGTATGAGTTCAAATATGCCTTGTAGTGTCTCGGCATTGATTTGTCTCTGCAGGTTGTCTGCTGAAGAGGACTGTGGGAACTTGGGAGGGATGGGCAATAGTGGAAGAAGGAGAACCACCATTGATCCAGGTCTATTATGCCTAGTTGATAGGAGATTTCCAGTTGTAATATAGACTGGCCACGCTTTCTTGTCACCCGAGAAGTTGGTAAGATGTGTCTGATTGGACATTTCAATTATTGGAACTAGAGTTGCACCATGTGGAAGTATATCCTATAAATGGTTAGCCAGTGCCCTCATAAAGGAGGTTGCAAAGCAGGGTGTACAGTACTTGGACGTCCCACCACCAGTCTGCTGTATGCATTTCGGCATATATCCTATATCTATTCTGATCATATTCACACCGTGCCTTGTAGACGAAGTCATCCCTGTATGCTATCTGCTGAAGAAGGTATCTGACACAGTCAAGGACATTCCAATAGAAGAAATGCTACGTTCTCTTGCCATCGTCAACTTCAACTTCGAACCATTGTAGATAAGCACTGTAGGGGTCCAATGATCGGAGATGATTCTCCAGTGTGTGCATTGAACTATAGCCAACTGAAGCACAACTACCCAGACCACTGGAAAAGAATTTATTGATTTGAGACTTCGAGACCTGGCTCTGAATGAACCAAGATGCAAGTTTGAAATCATGAGCATTGGCAAACGGGGCCCATAGATCCTGGCACAGACTATGGTGTTCATCCTCAAACCCGCTCACGTCTCCAATCGCTTCCTCAGCACCTGGGTAATGTGCTTGTCTGCTGGACATCACTGAGATATTGTGGTTGAGTACTTCAGCATCAGACTCATGCAAGATGTCATCATTCAATCCATCGGCGTCGCATCCAGCAGGGTCTGGATTACATTCATAGTCTGAATCGACCCGTTTGTTCTGGTAATTTACCTCCAGGTCAAGGAATAGGTCTGTTTCTGTGTCATTAATAGGACTCACGGAAGGTGCATGTCATATGGTAGAGGCAAGTACAATGTCTAGATTTGCATGCGCCGTTCATAGGTGTTTCTCGTATGCGCCTGCCCGCATGTATCTTCGGTGACAAAATAGACATTTGACAGCCATGGTGAAAGTCTACCTAGTCAATCTTGGGGGTCCACTATATATTATGAGGTGCAGGAGTACTGTATAGTGTTGATCTTGACACGTGTCAGTGGATCACTGTGTCAAGAGATTTGCACAGGGTGAACTGCAACTAGTATTCAAATAGGCTTAGCACTTGTAGCTTCACGCCTTGTATCACCCCATCTTATCAGATCACCTCATCCTCTCTGTTGTAACACAAGCTACTTCCCCTTCATGGGCCATCATGCAACATCACTTCATATCAGGACACTTGTGTAAATTAGATGCTTATCTCACAAATATTAGTTACACATCATGGGAGGCTTAGGAACATTGTTCCTGGCTACATTATCAATTGTTCTCATATTATCTTTTTTATTTCGATCTGCCAAAAATCCACATATCCACATATCCATACAGCCACATGCCCTCTGAGGTAATCCAACACAACAGGGAGCTGATATATCCCATCATACAAATAAGGTAAGTTAATTTCTCAGAAAGGATTCAGAATCAGAACCCTCATTCTGGAGATCAGCTAGAGCAGTGCCATTCAGGCAATCATGCTTCCACTTGCGCATCTGCCCCCTACCAGCACCTGCCTCTGTTCATCAGAAAAAAAAAAACCCGCATCTGATGTATGGGCGTCGCGTCCTGACGCATGCCGCATTTCTCGTGCGCCCAGTGCGCCTGGTGCGTCCTGAGTTCCATTGCAACCCCCTGTTGCACCCTATGCATCATGATGTGTGTTGCAACACAACATTGCGCCTGGTGCATCCTGTGTCACATAGCAACGTTTTGCGGCGTCAGGACACTACCTGAGATTAGGTCGACCTCCTCACGACCCCTGGACATCTGCATCTCTGTCACACCTTCTTCCCCATATCCTGACGTCTGGCTATGGCCGCTGCCTCACGGGAGTACCACTGGGCGTGGCAACACAGGGCCGGCCTTTGTCACGTTCCTTCCATCTCTCATCGCGACGCCATAACTCCATCCTAACATTGACCACAGATGCCTTCCATCCCCCGATGTCCCCATCCCTGCCCTGAACCCTCCCAGCATCCTGACACGTCACCGTTGTCGGTTCCTCACTGTGAGGCCACAGGGCGTTGCGGCGATTTGTCGCAATCTGTCTTGTTTCTTCACTGCGTCCTAGCGACGTCGGGACCCACTACGTTTTACTGCGTGGTGTCATCAGGGTCCTAATCTCAAGGAGTGAACAATCCCCACTGTAATTTTCTACATCGTGTACTTTTAGTTGTATCTATTATTTAGTTTGTATTAATTAGTTTCTACATAGAGGTTTATATATACAGGTTTTAATGAAAGATGCTATAATATTCTCCGTGCTATTCAACCATCCTCGATGCAGAATAAATTTACTTGTCCAAGCCAACAGTTGTCGCCCGACTGTCTGATCTGATGACCCCTCAATAAATCTCGTTAAATGTCCTTAAATCAATATGGCTGTTGACAAGCCATCGCTGGTCTGTCTCCGGGATGAGGTGCGCCAGGCCTAGGATTGTCCCTATGTCTACTATAGTAAACTCTCGTGCATTTTCCCTTAGCTGTACCGTGACAAGGCCGTGGACATCAGATACGCGTCCCGAGTTAACCGCGTTCAATATTTGGACACATGCAAGCCTGCGAACCGTGTCCTCGTGCGTGTAGTCTCTGATTTTGAAGAGCGCCAGGAGCCTTCCAGGGAGACGGCCCCGGAGCACACCATACATATGCTCGCCACCCGTCTGTACCCAAACCCAATAATTGCGACTCGCCTGGTTCCTGAAGAGTCGGGTACCAGTGGAGCATGCCCTGTGGATGTCATAAATGTCGGTTTCCTGGAAACGCTAGAACGGGGATTTCAAGTTGCGTTAGTAGTTCAACTGGAAGGAATCGAAGTATGGCAGGATCATCAGGAAGGTGGCATTCGGTGGGCAGGCTATTCCGGCTATATCGAATCAATTCCCGAAAGATGCTCTCCGGTGAGATACCCAAGACCTTTTAAAATCCATCACATTGGAAACATCATCACGACGCCCCTTCAGGATCCTACGATTGGTGACTGGCGCAGATACGGAATTTGTTTTATCCAAATGGTCCATGACATCGGCAGGGAGATCAGCCCCGCGACATCGAAGGGAATCCAGGTTCAAAAGTCTCATTCGGATCACATGCTGGCGACCATAACTGTGCAGGATCGATCTTGCGGCATCGTTTTTATTCGAACGGCGCCACCCCTCCTTGATTTGTTCCTTATGCGCGAGCTCGCCAAACTCCATAGAATACATCTGAATGTTGCCAAACTGGTATATGTGACCCTGAAAATGACTTAGTAGATGCATCTTAATGAAGTTGAAATGAGATTCCGTATGGATTAGTTCCATACGTTGGTCGATCTCTTCTTCACGATCCTGCTCCTGTACCCGACGCCAGTTGCATTTCGCAATGCATTGGTTTACCCGTGTTCTCTGATGTCATAGCTCCCTTCGCTGCTTTTCAACCTTTGCCCGTGTCCTCTTGGATATTCGAAACTCCAAGAAGATATCTTTTGTTTCATGAAACCGATTCAGATATTGTTCCATATAATCCAAGGTCTCAGGTGTATGGCTTCTATATTGGGCCATCAAAGTGAAATCGAGCAATGACCTGACGCAGGCCAGCGCGCATTTGAATGGTAATACTTGCGTACTCTCAGGCTGCCTCAATGCCACGGCGAGAACTCCCAAAAGACAACGCCCCAGGTTCCTCATCTCCATTCCTTGCCACTGCGTAACCTCACGGTATGCTTTTTTGGGCACAAAGAATCCCGGGTATGGTGGTAAAGCCTTCCAGGCATCGTCAAAAGCCTGCAGTTGTGCGTGTTTCTTGCGGAATCCCTGAACCCAGTCCATCATATGCTTGAATGGTCCCAAATAAACTGTATGGAGCAAATCCGGCTTGTGCAGATCCGGTGCTGAAACCCGTTGAAGCCCATGAAAGACATTCCGTCCCATCTTGATACCAAGTGCATCAAACGTGGTATTCATGTCTCCCGACCCAGAGTCTGTCGACCGATGCTCATTTTCTTGTTCCATACGTTCGTATGTGGCATAATCTCGCGTCTGATACGTCTCCTATGCATCGGATCCTAATGCATCAGGAGGCACCTCACATTTCGGACAGGCGTTAGATTTTGCTCCGTGTAGTGCAACATTTTCCATATGGTCTGCAATCCACGCGGACAAGATAGGGAAGCACTGCCGGACCTTCCCATCCGCACAGTCAATTGAGACACCGTCAAGCGCCGCATCTTGCAAGGGTGACAGTATGAGTTCAAATACGCCATGTAGTGTGTCGGTATTGATTCGTCTCTGCAGGTTGTCTGCTGAAGAGGACTGTGGGAACTTGGGCAGGACGGGGAATAGTGCCAGAAGGAGAACCGCCATTGATCCAGGTCTGTTATGCCTAGTCGATAGGAGATTTCCGGTCATAATATAGACAGGCCACGCTTTCTTGTCACCCGAGAAGTTGGTAAGATGCGTCTGATCGGACATTCCAATTATTGGAACCAGAGTTGCACTACGTGGAAGGGTATCCTATAAACGGTTAGCCAGTGCCCTGCTGAAGGAGGTTGCAAAGCAGGGTGTACAGTACTTGGACGTCCCACCACCAGTCTGCCGTATGCATTTCGGCATATATCCTATGTCCATTCTGGTCATATT
>ML120444.1:436784-493355 GCA_003788595.2 Choiromyces venosus 120613-1
TTGAGCCTTGGGGATTCTCAGGAAGCGCAAGCAGCACCAGCGGGGATGTCGTTGTAAGCTGGAAAATGACGAGCGGGGGGGTGGGACCGTCACAGAGGGTGATTAAGGGGAATTAAGAACATGTAAAGATTATGTGTAATAGATTTGATTTAGCTTACTATGACGAAACTACAATAAAAACCAAAGGACATAGTGCAAAGGAATAATCAGGGCGATATTCACCGTAGAATCTATGAAAAGCAGCCATCCGGAGGGTGTCAGGGCGATCACAATGTAGTATATCAGATATCAGGAGGGAGTTGGGAAGATTGGGCAATACCGGGCGCAACATGCAGACGGCGTCACGGGTAATTCACCACACTTCAGAAGGCATCCTGAGGAGGTCCAGACATGAAGTAGTAGCATCAAGATGAGATGTCGCGGTCGAGGTGAAATCTGGGCACATCGTGTATGCAGGGGGGGATCCAGCCGAGAGGAGCGTCATGTAGAAAGAATCTGGATGGAAAAGCCTGATGATAGGCGGCGCCAGGGCGCGCATCGTGAGTATCGTGGAATCCCGATGCACACAGGCGAGGATGCGACGTCAGGATGGAAGACGCCAGAATTAGGTATTGCCACAATGTAAGAGCTTCGGATCAAGTACCGTCCGGACACAACAGGCTAGGATCAGATGGTGTTAGGATGCAACACCCGAGAATCAGACGCTGTTAGGATGCAACACCCGAGGATCAGACATTGTTAGGACGCAAGAGCGCAGAATCAGACATTGTCAGGGCGCACCTGGCGTTGGGGTCCATGCCCGGATACTGTCAGGACGCACCAGGCGCACGACTAGACGTCAGGATGCGACATCGGCTCGACAGTACATCCTGGTTAACAGTTATCATTACGGGCACTCTGTGCGTCAGACGCACGGGACGCACCGGGCGCAAGATAATATTTTTGCTGATGTTTGACTCCCGAAAACATACTGCAGCAGGGACCCATGCATAGTCAAAACCAAGCAGAGTCGGGAACCAGTCCAGAGCCTTGTAAAGTGGATTAGCTTGCGACTGTGGATGCCTGAGATCGAACCAGGAGGAAAGTGAAAGCACTGTTCCAAATCAAATACGCAAAACCCGGCCCCTTCAAACTGTCCAAATGGCACACTCATTGTCCAGTCAAGGTCACCCTGGTCTAGGTGTGGCTCCGTTATGACGTTGATGAGGCACGCATATAGGAAAAAGTACTCGTTGTCATAATTGGTCCAGAGATTCTAGAAGTGATGAGGTAAGAACTCAATAGTGGACTGCATTGTGTCACGTTGTGGCCTGTCAATGGCTCCGAGAAGCAACTGCTTAAGCTGTGTGATATTCTGGATTGAGGCAAGGAGCGCTAGTAGGTCTCCGCATGTATTTGAACTGACATCATTGGTATCCTTAGTCAAAATGGGTCCTAGGTCCTCATGTCCCTGTTGCGCCCAAATGCACCAATGGAACACCCCACAGTGCGAGTTCAGATAGGCATAGTGTCATGGATTTTACAGGAGCCAATCCCCAGTATGATCGTGCCTTATACTGTGTGGAAGCCTCGGAGGCTGAATCTCACAGTACTTGGTAATGTTGTCTGTAGCCTGCTTCACGATCCTTTCCCTAACCTCCTCACTGTAGATAGTGGAGGCTGGATTGGCAAATACAACAAGAAGGTGGTGATAGTTGCTATCGAGGGCCATATACAGCTTGCCTGCACCAATGTGGGCATACTGATATGAGGCGCCAAGTGCATCACATTGGTCCAGGGATAGCGCTTGCAGGCTGGCCAGATGTGGATGGAAATTGTGTGTCTCGATATCTATAGTGAGGAACACTTCGATAATGTTTCCTACGAATGTGTTATTTGAGTATTCCACGACATGTACTACATGACTCCTATTGCATACCTTGCTTGTGCTGAATATCGTGGAACACCTTCTCACCCTTCTCCTTTGCCTCGTCCCAAGCCACCTGGTCCTCCCGGGTCAGGGACATTCCCTTATCAAACCAGCCTTCCATTTCGCTATTGGTCCTTGGTCTGAGCCTTTGTTGCTTGCCCTTGAGCAGAGAGAGTGTCATCGAGGGAGACCCCCCATCAACAGCAGACTTCTTGGTAGGATAAAGCATAGTATCAATTGTTACCAGCTCCTTACTCCCTGGCCTTTGTCTTATACCAGTTGGTGTTTGGTAGTAGGGAGGACACATAAGGTTTCCCAGTGTACCATTATTGGTACGATGCTGGGGGAGTTGAGAAAGATGTAGCATGATATGGTGTGTATAGAATCGTGGAGCACAAGGTAGTCTGTTGAGAATATGGGCAGTTCTAGTATCGCGAGTATCTGCATAGAGGAGAGGCTCCACAAACAGATGTAAACCAATCGGAATACCAATTCTTGCAACCTGAGAAATCTTGCACCATCGTCCCAAAGGTATACCAGCTGTGAAGCCCTATATAAAGAGATGTACACTGGTTTGTAACTTTCTCCCTCTGCCGCCCCTGAGTGGTTAGTCAGAAATAAGGTTCACAAAGGTTATCCCAAGAGACTGGTGCATGTAGAAATTGGAATGACTTGATGGAATGGTTTGGAGGTGGGAGGACGTAGCTGGAGTGGGGAGACCCATAGAAGAGAATATGGAGGTACACAGGAGAAGGTGCAAGGATTGGGGTACAAGTACTGGTGTCGCGACTGTGACGCCATAGGACATCATGCTTTTGCGACCATGATGCGATGGGATGTCGTGCTGTCACAACCGCGATGCCATGGGACATCATGCGCTTGTGATGCCAAGAGGCGTCGGTAATGTAGAAATATGTTACCACTGCCTTTTGGTATCATGTCAACAGTTCGGTGAAGATGAGAAGTTTGTATAATTTTCTCATGTTGTACATGATGCCTCCAGTCTAATACACAGGGCTCCAGGGGGGTTGTAGGATAACTGACTATCACTCATTATTGAAGCAAAAGGTTTTCCTGCAAAATGACGTTTTCAGAGTGTTCAACATTATGTTTGTAATAATCTAAGCATTCTTAACTATGATTGAACTCAAGACTCCAGCATGAAAAAATTAGACGAAATCAGGGTGTTGTTAGGGTGGGCGGCTTAATAAAATCTCGCCAAGAATGGTATTGTTTACTGACACTATTGGTGCTATGGTATTCTTGCATTGCCTAACTAGCACTAGAAGTGTCTGAAATTATCTCCTAGCGTTGAGTCAACACAGCTTGAACACCTGAGAGGCTGAATTCAAGTAATCTAACCTACTCGCACATGGATGTTCGTGATGAGACGGACAGGAGTTGTAGCCCAGCCGTTTCTGAACAACTTCAAACCCTGGTTCATCTCATCACTAACCTCAATACCCTAGTAGATAATCGACATGCAATGAGCTGACTCAATGCCAGTTAACAATAGACAATACGAGACGTGCCAAATCTAGAAAACACCAGACGCCCAAGTAAGGGGGCATGGTGCTATCACTATTATCACATACCAGGCACCTGAGATCAAAACGGCTAGCAATATGAGATGCCAAAGCAAGGGCATCCCACGGTATCTTTGCTATCATATAGAGGTACTCAACATCACGAAAGATCCCGCATTAGTTAGCAAATTTTCAAATTTTAATTTTAGACTAAGAGATAAAGCTCCCTATCTAAAAATTACCTAACCAAAAGCTACTTAGCAAAAAAAAAAAAAAAATAAACTATGAAAAGAAAAGTTGCAGGAAAGGATTATTTACGGGGAGCCTGGTGTCTTGTTCCTTGCCGGGGTGCAGTGTGGGTCTCCAGGGCCGGAGGAATTGGGTTGGGGGTAGGGGGACTTGGCGCAAAGAGGGGGTTCGGCGTACAGGGGGGGCTCAGTGCACAGGGGGGGGGGATCGGAGTCCGGACAACTAGTGGGGCCAGGGAGGAGGCAGCAGGGGGAGAGCTGCCAACAGTGCCAGGAGTCGTAAGGAACTCAGCCATCCAAGGCTGCTGTCGGAGAAGATCAAGCAACCTTCTGTGCTTGTCTTGCTCCGACGAGCCAGGAGGCTCGTCGGCTGCGACGGGGGGGGAGTCTGGGCTTATGGTGGGAGGAGGGCTCGAGGGACCTAGTTCCTCGTCCATTTCTTTGTCCTCATCCTATGTGTTTGTGATTAGCTATGATGGTAGCTAAAATATGGTTAGGGTTAGAAACTCACGTCTTCGATGACAATGGCGTGTTCGCCAGGATCTTGCCCCTCCTCCTCCTCCTCCTCCTCCTCCTCCTCCTCCGCCTCTTCCTCCTCATCTTCCACCTCCTCCACCTCCTCCACCTCCACCTCCTCCTCCTCATCCACCTCATCCACCTCCACCTCCACCTCCTCCACGTCTACCTCCTCCACCTCCTCCTCTTGCATGGCCACCCTGATATCTCTGGCCCACCCACAGTGATCCCAGACCTTATGGTCAAAGAAGGGATATCTGCCATGGGCAGGCGCGAGGGTCTGGTCACGATCCTCTCCCTCAGTGAGGTGTGGCTCCAGGACCATCAGGTCCAAGGAGTGTTCGCCATTGTTGTCAAGGAGCCATGCTAGGATGTCCTCATCTTCATGAAGAAAGATGAGTTCCTGGAGTGGGAGGAGATTGGAGGGCACCCAACTAAGTAGTCAAGTGCCCTCACCAGTTGCCCCGAGGAGATATCGGGGGCATCAGATTGCCCTATCCACATGCTGCCACTTGACAACCCTGAGCACACTTTTGATGCTCGGTGATGCCATGACTCCCAAGGCGATTCCCTGGTCTGAGTTATTGGCACACCCAGGGTAGCTAAGGAATGTGTGCCCAGTTTCACAGGCACCTGACCTATGAATGATATGGATCCTTATTGCCCATGGGTAATAAGGGGAGGCCCAATCCGATTGAGCCACTGACAATATGTGTTAGCACGAGGATAGCATATAATACATGAGAGAGGGCGACACTTGCTCAGAGGTCCCTCAACCTCACCACCAACCTTCTTTCCCTCCACCCAACAATGCCCATTCGACATCCTCAGGTTCCTGGCCATGTCACGGACCAAGAGCCTGAGGTGGCACTCCACTTCCCAGGTGTCATCAGCCCAGTGCTTGTCTTTAACAAGTATGAGGCAGGCTGCGACTGTGGCAAGAGAACGAGCATCCCTAATGACTGAATCCAATTCAGATTCTGTCAGGCCACAGAGGTCCAGGGAGCGACCAGTCAAGTATGCCTTGACATGGTCATGCCAGGCACTGTAGGCAACAGTGATCTGGCATGGGTGCGTGAACCCATAAGAGCTTTTGGCGTATGCTATGTCGCCATAGCGTCCCCTATGAGTATTAATTTAAATGTTTCTGATGGATGAGGGTAGGTTGGGTTTCACTTACAAGGAATCCTCCACTGCTGGCTTGAAGGGTAGCCTCCTGGATGAAGTCAACTGGCTCGTGCTATTAGCAACCGTGCGTGCCAGAGCTCTCTGTTTCTCACTCTGCCCATGCAGCTTGACAGGCTCGGCAGCTGGATGCCTAAGAAAAAAAAGGAAAGGTTAGTAATTATCACATGATAAAACTTAGATGGACTCTACTTACTTCCCCCTCCAGACTTGACTTCCCCGAGGTCAAACTGCAGGAAGGACAGGGGCAGCAGGAACGACAGAGACAGCGGGACGTCTAAGAGGTAAAGAAACATTAATATTGCTCACTCCAGACAGTCAATAGTGTTGTGGGGTGTACTTACTTTCCCTTGTGCACTGGTCGTCTGATCAATGTCCGAGGTGCCATCAGAGTTGAGGGAAGTAGAAAAAAAAAGAAAAAAAAAAGAAAGAAAAAAGACAATTGCAGGTGTGAGGGGGGGTGGCAGAGCCTCCTATTAAGAGATGGAAGGAAGAAGTGAAGTAGAGAACGAGAGAAGGAGAGAAGGAGAGAAAGGGTCATCTTCTTATCTTCCCCTGTGGTGGAGAGAAGAGAAGGAAAGGAGGAAAGGAGGGAAGAAGGGCTGGGTTTATATACCCTACATACATAGGGTACACACATGCATACCTCATGTGTGCACCTGATGTGCGCAGGGTATATAAGAAACGATGCATATGCATTTCCTGGTTTGTTTGTACACCCTGTTGTACCCGCAAACAAAACTTGCACATCTGATGATGTCTGAGCATTGTTTGGGTGTACAATGGGGTGTACAAACAAACCAGGAAATACATACATGGGGGATAAGTGTCTATTCTTCTGTATATATAATATATTTAAAAATCAATTGTAATATTGACGAAGTCTAACTTGTCACTAACTTTGGTAAAATAAGATTTTAAGCCACACTAGTGAAGTGACCCCTTGGTGTCACATCACTAGTGCGGCTTAAAAGCTTATGTCATGAAACAATATATGCAGCACGATGTCCTCAGCGTCGTGACAACAGTACTGCCAACAGCTTATTTTCTTTTTTTATTCAAAAGATATTTCTATACCATAATAGGTATAAAAATAGCTTTCCAATAAAAAAAGAAAACGGGGTTTTCACTGTACGGTTGTGGTGATGCCGGGGATGTCATACATCGATGCTGCCAAGAGGTGTCGATAAAACAGAAATATGTTATCGACACCTCTTGGTATCACGACAACAGTACGGCCAAAAGCCAATTTCCTTTTTTTATTCAAAGGATATTTCTATACCATAATAGGTATAGAAATATCTTTTCAATAAAAAAAGAAAATAGGGTTTTCACCGTACAGTTGTCATGATGCTGGGGACGTCATGCATCGATGCTGCCAAGAGGTATCGATAAAACACAAATATGTTATCAATACCTCTTGGTATCATGACAACAGTACGGCCAAAAGCTGATTTTCTTTCTTTATTTAAAAGATATTTGTATACCATGATAGGTATAGAAATATCTTTTCAATAAAAAAAGAAAATGGGGTTTTCACTGTACGGTTGTTGTGATGTCAGGGACATCATGCATCGATGCTGCCAAGAGGTGTCGATAATACAGAAATATGTTATCAACACCTCTTGGTATCATGACAACAGTATGGCCAAAAGCCGATTTTCTTTTTTTATTTAAAAGATATTTGTACACCATGATAATAGCCAGTTCCTCTCCTATTTCGCGTTGCTCATAGTCAGCGAAAGCAAGTAGGACGCGAAAGCAAGTGGGACGTACCGGGTTTTTTTTATTTTTTCTCAGGCACAGCTTACATAATACTAGTTTTCAACCATGTATTGTACACGTGCAGTAAAAAACTTGGGAATAATGAACTCATTTGGACTGGCCATACTGCAGGTTTCAGTGTTTGAAATGGCCCAAGCTAGTGTGTATAGAATTACTAACATATCATATACTGGTAGGCTATCTAGTTTCAATTTAAAGATACAAAGTCGGCATTTCTTATAATAGAATCTGATGAAATGCATGAAGAATCAGAATCTGATTCACCAGTGAGGTCCTCTCCATCATCCACTGTGAAACTATTTTCTCCACTAGCTGATTCTGTAGTATATCTCTGCTCTGCTTCTCTTCTAGTAGTATAAATCTCAATATCTTCGTCTTCAAAATCTAGTGCAAGTAATTGGGGATCTATAGTGCTTGTGGTACTTGCAGGGGTAGGCTCCAGTAATAATAAAGCTTGCAATAGATCATGGGGAGCTTGCAATGATTCCAGATCCTCTGGACTTGGATCTCTCTCTGGATCGGGAATTGTCACCAGCATCTCTGCTGGAACAATTTCGCCTCTAATCTGAATTGCCTTAACTTATTGTTTTCTCGCCTTCTCAGCCTTGTGAGCAGCAATACCATGACAGTTTAACGAAGCCTTTACTTTATTAACTGCAATTTGAATGTTCTTTTGAGCTTTCTTGATAGCCATAGCTTTCTCCTTCTCAGCCTTTTCCTGCTGCTTAAGCCTTGCTGCTTCAACTGTAATCATACCTCCTTTTTGAACAACCCATCTAGATTTACTTCTCCGCTTTGCCTTCTCCTGAATTTACAATTGGACATTCTGGTATGTTTGTTGCTGTAGTTCAGCCTGGTTGAGGGATATCTGGGTTCCTTTGGCCCATTATTGGAACCAAGTATTTGAGGTTGGACTAAAGCTTTCTGCATGATCAATCCACTCTCCTATCCCTTTCTGGCACTCAAAATAGGTGCTGGGAAGTGTAGGGAGCTCCAAATCACCACCCTCCTTTACTGATGGTCCTCCCAAGGTATTTGATGTACTCTCAGAGGTCATAGCTATACCAGATTGTGCTCCAACAGGTTTGCGCTTATTGTAGTGACGCATTGTCTTTAAGGCCATTTTGTATGAGACAGGGAACATTCCTGACTCACGAAAAGAATTTTTGATGGTATACGCCTGGAAGGTCTGCATACGGATGGTGCTCAGGTCTCGAAAGAAGGACGATATTGAGTACTCCATATCGAGGGAGTGGAGAGCATCATGAATAGCTTTGTTGTGATTGTGCTTCCATGGATGGAAAACACCAACATCCAAGGGTTGTAGAACATGAGTGAGATGTGAGGGAAACTGAAAGCGAATAATATGCTTCTCATGACATTTGATAACAAAGTCATTCTGACAGTGAGTAATATGACCATCATGAAGAAGAGTACACCAATGTTGATCAGGACCGGCACCAGCATGTTTGATAAAGTGATCAAGCCATGCAAGTGCAATACGTTCACTTGTATAGCCAGTTGGCGAGACAGTGATGACTTCAGCTCCAGTGAGATTATCCTGAATCCAATTCTCCATGATCTTTTCACCTGGGCAGATAATAAATGATGGTGGAGGCTCTCTTCTGTCAGCACAAATTGTCTCAATAATTGTTAAAGACTAGCGATTTTCTGGGCTAGTGGTATAGAGCTCTTTTACTTGTGTTGGAACAATAACAATTTCTCCTGTTGGACATCCAATCCTGACACCTGATTCATCCATGTTGAATATGTATTTGGCTCACTTAATGCCATATTTCGATAGTGTATTCTGGTATTCAACAAAGAAGTCCTTGACATCTTCCTCACTGTGCGTTGTAATGCGAGCTTGTGCAATTGGTTTCGTCTTAATTGAATGAAGATGAGGATTCTTTTTTATCCACAGCTGAAACCACCTAAGTGATGGTGGATTCTTCTTCTCTTGCTGGCAGAGGTGGCAAATAGCAGCATAAAGAATGGATGGTGTTGCACCCAAACTAATTTCTAACTGTTCAAGGCAGAAGCGAGACACAGCCTGCTCTTGAGCATTGGTTAAGATAAGCTTGTTTCCACCATAACTGTTGAAAATTCCACATGAATTTCGCTCTTGATGGCGCTTGCAAAGCTGACGAGTTCGAATAGATGAGGGATTAACATCAAACATTTTCGCTGCAGTAGTGGCCATCTCAGAGGACTCTTCTTCTAGCTATTCTATTGCACAATCTAACTACTGCTTACTTTCTAGATGTGCCATCTGATCTGACATGTTGATATCTTCTTATTACTCTGAGAGAGAGATAGAATAGCTGCAAGGGAGGAATAGAAGGTCCTGGCAGAGAGTGAGCTTCAGTGTCGATTGAGGGAGGAGAAAATGAAGTCCCTGAGAGGGGGGAGGCTTCAGGGCTGATGGAGAGAGGGGAAACTGAAGTCCTAACAGGGGAAAGGTTTCAGGGGCGATTGAGGGGAATTGTAGTTTCTGACCCGGAGAAGGCTTCAGCCTTGTAGGAGTGCAGAGATATTGAAGTCGCGAATGAGGTAACCTTTTGGAGTACACGGAGGGATAGTATTGGAGATGCTGGTGGAAGCCTTGAAGTTGAGAGCAATTGATTATTATTGCTAGAAAAGGATCGTGAAGGATTGGTTCTACTGTTATTCAAAAGGACGCTGTTACCGGATGCCTTTATTTTCCGTGTAACCATAAAAATAAAAAATAAAAAAAACCTGGCACATCCCACTTGCTTTCGCATCCCACTTGCTTTCGCGTCCCACTTGCTTTTGCCAACTATGAGCAATACGAAATAGCAGGGGAACCGGCTATTAGGTATAGAAATATCTTTTCAATAAAAAAAGAAAATGGGGTTTTCGCCGTACGGTTGTAGTGATGCCACGGACGTTGTGCTGCATATAGTTTCATGAAATGAGCTTTTAAGCCACACTAGTGACCCCTTGGTATCACATCACTAGTGTAGCTTAAAAGATTATTTTACCAAAGTTAGTGACAAGTTAGACTTCATAGATATTACAATTGATTTTTAAATATATTATATATACAGAAGAATAGATACTTATCCCCCATCTATGTGTTTCCTAGTTTGTTTGTACACCCCATTGTACACACAAACAATGCTCAGACATTGTCAGTTGTGTGAGAATTGTTTGTGGGTACAATGGGGTGCACAAACAAACCAAGAAATGCATACGCATTGTTTCTTGTATACCCTGCACACATCAGGTGCACCTGTGCAGTGCACATCCTATGTATGTAGGGTATGTAAACCCAGCCCTTCTTCCCTCCTTTCCTCCTTTCCTCCTTTCCTTCTCTTCTCTCCACCACAGAGAAAGACAAGAAGAAGACCCTTTCTCTCCTTCTCTCCTTCTCTCCTTCTCTCCTTCTCTCCTTCTCTCCTTCTCTCCTTCTCTCCTTCTCTCCTTCTCTCCTTCTCTCCTTCTCTACTTCTCTACTTCCCTTCTTCCTTCTGTCTCTTAACCGGAGGCTCTTACCCCCCCCCCCTCCCTGCAATGTCTTTTTTTTTTTCTTTTTTTTTTTTTCTTTTCTTTTCCCCTTCCTCTAACTCCGATGGCGCCTGGGACATTGATTAGGCGACTGGCGTGCAAGGGAAAGTAAGTACACCCCATACCACCATTGACTGTCTGGAGTGAGCAATATTAATGTTTCTTTTCCTCTTAGACATCCCGCTGTCTCTGTTGTTCCTGCTGCCCCCGTCCTTCCTGCAGTTCGACCTCGGGGAAGTGAAGTCCAGATGGGGAAGTAAGTTGAGTCCATCTAAGTTTTATCATGTGATAATTACTAACCTTCCCTTTTTATTCTTAGGTATCCCACTGCCAAGCCTGTCGAGCTGCATGGGTGGAGTAGGAAACGGAGAGTGCTGGTGTGCACAGTTGTGAACAGCCTGAGCCAGTCGACTTTGTCGGAGAGGCTACCCTTTGAGCCGGCAGTGGAGGATTCCTTGTAAGTGAAACCCAACCTACCATCATCTGTCAGAAACATTTAAACTAATACTCATAGGGGATGCTATATTGACATAGTGTACACCAAAAGCTAGTGTGGGTTCATGCACCCACACCAGATCACTGTTGCGTACAGTGCCTGGCGCAACCATGTCAAGGAGCACTTGACTGTTCACTCCCTGGACCTCCACCACCTGACCAAATTTGAATTGGATTTGGTTGTTGGGTATGCTCGCTCCCTTCCCCCGGTCATGGCCCGGCTTGCGCTTTTTAAAGACAAGCACCAGGCCAACGACATCTGGGAAGTGGAGCGCCACCTCAGGCTCTTGGTCTGTGACATGGCCAAGAACCTGAGGACGTTGGATAGGCATCGTCTGGTGGAGGGAAAGAAGGTTGGTGGTGAGGTTGAGTGACCTCTGAGTTAGTTTCGGCCACTCCCATATATTATATGCTATCCTTGTACTAACACATATTGTCAGTGGCTCAATTGGATTGGGCCTCCCCTTATTACCCACAGGCAATAAGGATCCAGAATGTTTGTCAATTGGGTGCCTGAGAAACTGGGCACCCATTCCTTGGCTACCCCTATTGTGCCAATGACTCCAACCAGGGAATCGCCTGGGGAGTCATGTCATCACTAAGCATCAAAAGTGTGCTCAGGGAAATCATTGGCAGTGTGTGGTGGGGGAAATCTGATGCCCCCGATATCTCCTTGGGGCGACTGGTGAGGGTGCTTGGCTACTTAGTCGGGTGCCCTCCGATCCTCTCCCACTCCGGGAACTCATCTTTCTTTGTGAAGATGAGGACATCCTGGCGTGGCTCCTTCCCAACAATGGCAAACACCCCTTGAACTTGATGGTCCTGGAGCCACGCCTTCGTGAGGGAGAGGATCGTGACCAGACCCCCACACCTGCCCATGGCAGATATCCCTTCTTCGACTGTAAGGTCTGGGATCGCCGTAGGTGTACCAGAGATATTGGGGAGGCCATGTAAGAGGAGGAGGTGGAGGAGGTGGAGGTGGAGGAGGAGGAGGAGGAGGAGGAGGAGGAGGAGGAGGAGGAGGAGGAGGAGGAGGAGGAGGAGGAGGAGGAGGGGCAAGATCCTGGCGAACACGCCATTGTGATTGAAGACGTAAGTTTCTAACCCTAACCATATTTTAGTTACCATCTCAGCTAATCACAAACACATAGGATGAGGACCAAGAAATGGATGAGGAACTGGGTCCCTCGAGCCCTCCTCCCACCATGAGTCAAGACTCCCCCCCCGTCGCTGCCGGTGAGCCTCCTGGCCTGTCAGAGCAAGACACGCACAGATGGTTGCTTGATCTTGTCTGACAATAACCTTGGATGGCTGAGTTCCTTACGCCTCCCGGTGCTGTTGGCAGTTCTCCCCCTACTGACTGCTCCCCACCCCCACCAGTTGTCTGGACTCCGACACCGCTCCCAGTGCACTGAGCCCCCTCTTTGCGCCGTGCCCCCCCACAGGCTGCCTCTCGCCCCCCTACCCTCAACCTAATTCCTCCAGCCCTGGAGACCCACCCTGCGCCCCAGCAAGGAACAAGATGCTGGGGTCCCTATAAATAATACTTTTCTAGCTTATTTTTTTTGTAGCTTATTTTTTTTGTTTTTGGTAAGTAGCTTTTTGTTAGGTAGTTTTTAGATAGGCAGCTTTATCTCTTAGTCTAAAAAAAAAAGTTTTAAAAATTTGCTAACTAATGTGGGTTTTTTTGTGATGTTGAGTGCCTCTATATGATAGTAAAGATACTATGTGATGCCCTTGCTTTGGCGTCTCATATTGCTAGCCGTTTTGATCTCAAGTGCCTGGTATCTGATAATAGTGATAGCACCATGCCCCCTTACTTTGGGGTCTGATGTTTTCTGGATTTGGCTCGTCTCGTATTGTCTATTGTTAACTGGCCTAAAGTCAGCTCATTGTATGTCGATTATCTACTAGGGTATTGAGGTTAGTGATGAGATGGACCGGGGTTTGAAGTTGGTCAGAAATGGCTGTGCTACAACCCCTATCTATCTCATCACTAACATCCATATGCGAGTAGGTTAGATTGCTTGAATTCAACCTCTCGGGTGTTCAAGCTATGTTGACTTGACGTGAGGAGACAATTTCAGACACTTCTAGTACTAGTTAGGCAACACAAGAATACTGTAGTGCCAATAGTGTCAGTAAACAATACCATTCATGGCTAGATTTTATTAAGCCACCCAACCTAACAACACCCTCATTTCATCTAATTTTTTCATGATGGAGTGTTGAGTCCAATCATAGTTGAGAATGCTTAGATTATTATGAACATAATATTGAACACTCTGAAAATGCTATTTTACAGGCAAATATTTTGCTTCAATAATGAGTGATAGTCAGTGATCCTGCATGCCCCTTCCCCTGCCTGTGGAGCCCCATGTATAAGACCTGACACATCGTATACAATACAAGAAAACTATACAAACTTCTCATCTTGACCAAACTGTGCTTCAGATACCTACGATTTTACTCCGGCCTGAATCCTAACTTAGCTTACTCTAACTACCCTATTACACCATGAATAAGCAACAGGCCAATACACGCAGTCAGCCAGCGCCCTGAGTCAGCAATCTATACAGAGGTAGAGGCGATGTGCAACCTGGTACCATGGGATCCAGAAAAGGGAGATCCAGAACATGTCAAAATGAATCTCAAGATGCGTCCTCAACTTGGGATTGTTCTCCACCTCCAATTGCAAGCCTATTAGGAAGAGCACTGAAGCACTCACGGAAGGGCACAATGCTGACCATGGCGCATGCAGAACCTGAAACTGAACCCAATGATCAACCAAATACCCAAACAGTGCATCTATCGGACGATAGTAGTGATGAGTACCAAATCTCACATGGACCAGACAAAGCAGAATCAGGCACCAAACCTGATGGAGAAGGCATCAATATTGCAGATGGCCCTAGATCAAGACGTGATCATGACTCACAAGTAGCTAACAGAAAGGGAGACAATTGGGCGAGAACTATATGCATTTCGACCACATCAGGGTCTCAGGAGATAGGTCCTGCTTGGTGTACAACCATAGATCTTGGACATATAATTCGGTGGAGAGCTTACAGTCCTCTAATGTTCCCATCATTGAGTGATGCCCAGTTATCGTCCCCACTGGGTAGCCTGCATGGTCCTGCATCTGGTACCCTGATTTCTAGTCCAGCTCCTCACTCTCGGTGAAATCTAGTGACAGGTGCAGAAAGGGCAATATTAGATGATGCGAAGACTCTGATTCTACGGTACACCCTGATTGTGTAGCAACTTCTAAATGTTATTAGTCTGATGGCCTAAGTGCACAAAGTTTGGGATGCTGCACTTGCTAATATTGGAGATGCCAAAAACACCCCACCCTCAGAGTGGTCCATAAGTTTGGTAAGTGGACTCAGGCAGATATGACGCAATGCAGAATGCAATACTAACCTAGAAAGATACACCAAAAACACTCTGGGGTACAATCCCAGTTTGTACAGTTGTGTCTAATAAGTCCTCACACGGTTGCCAAGCAACCACTTTTTACCCTATCAACCGAACAACTCCGCACTACCATGGCTCCACCACATACCAAAAGACTTAGAGAAGACAGAAATAGAGAAATTTATGCCCTATATAAGCACACTGATATGGGGTATGATAAAATTTCTAAGCAGATGAATATCCCCAAGGCAACCATTGCATCAGTGGTCAGAAGGGCCAAAATCCAGGATGGCAACACCCATGATTCCCCCAGATCTGGCAGACCAACAAAGATTACTGATGCCAAAAGGAAAGTGGTTCTTGATATTATTGATGCTGAGCCTCATTTAGCTCTAAGAGATATTACTGAAAAAGCTAATATTGGACTTGGTAAAGATACTATCAATAAGATCTCTGGTGAAGCTGGTTTTAAGCTCAAGATACCCAGAAAAAAACCATTTTGGAGGAAAGGACAGAAGGAGAAGAGGAAGGCATTTGGTAGAATTAGGAAGAACTGGACAAGAGCTTGGAAGTGGGTGGTTTTTGTTGATGAAGCCACTATTGAATATGATCCAAATCCAGTGGGTAGAAAGGTTAGACTTAGACCTGGTGAAGAGCTGGAAGAAAAAAACTTAAAGCCCAGCTTTAAGTCAGGGCGCACCAATATAGGTGTCTATGCTGCAATTATGCATGGAGGAAAGACTGAGTTAATTCTTGTCAGGAGGAGGACTGAGGAGGAAAGAACTGGCAAAAAAGATAGACTTGGCCTCAACTCCCACCAATATGCAACTGAGATTCACCAGCCATACCTTATTCCCTTCATAGAAGGGATAAACAGAGCTCCAGAAACCATCTATATGGCTGCTGATAATGCACCATGGCATGCTGGGTTGGAAAACAAAAAATTGCAAGAGGAATGTGGATATAAAAGATTGCCTTGGCCCCCCAACTCCCCAGATCTCAATCCAATTGAGAATGCCTGGGCACTTCTGAAAAGAGCCCTCAGAAAGCGATTCTCCAAGGTGGAAAGTAGGCCTCACAGTGCTGCTGAATTATTTCAGGCAGCAAAGGAAGAGTGGGATCTGATTCCTCAGGAGACATTGGATGGGTGGATTGAGAGAATGCCTGAAAGACTTCAGGCACTACTGGATGCAGATGGAGGTCATACAAAATGGTAGCATGTTAAATTGTTATTTTTTATTTCTACTATAACCTATTTTTTAATTGAGTTGATATCTTTTTTTTTTTTATGGTTGCCATTGCCATTCATGGTGGTGGTGCCGTTGCCGGGGACCGTGTGAAGACTTATTAGACACAACTGTACTTACTTCCGCATCCACACTTCACTTCCACAACGTCGAAACGCAGGAAGGATAGGGGCAGCAGGAATGACAGAAACAGTGGGACATCTAAGAGGAAAAGAAACGTCAATATTGCTCACTCTAGACAGTCAATAGTGTGGTGGAGTGTATTTACTTTCCATTGTTCACCAGTCATCTGATTAATGTCCGAGGTACCATCGGAGTTAGAGGAAGGGGAAAAAAAAAAGAAAAAAAAAAGAAAGAAAAAAGACAATTGCAGGCAGGTGGGAAGAGCCTGCGGTTAAGAGACAGAAACAAGAAGGGAGGTAGAGAAGGAGAGAAGGAGAGAAAGAGGGAAAGGGTTTTCTTCTTATCTTCCCCTGTGGTGCAGAGAAGAGAAGGGAAAGAGGGAAGGAGAAAAGGAGGAAAGAAGGGCTGGGTTTATATACCCTACATACATGGGGTTCACACCTCATGTGTGTACCTCATGTGTGTAAGGAATATAAGAAATGATGCATATGCATTTCCTGGTTTGTTTGTACACCCCATTGTACCTGCAAACAATCCTTGCACATCTGATGATGTCTGAGCATTGTTTGGGTATACAATGGGGTCTACAAACAAACCAAAAAATACATACATGGGGAATAAGTATCTATTCTTCTGTATATATAATAGATTTAAAAATCAATTGTAATATCTATGAAGTCTAACTTGTTACTAACTTTAGTAAAATAAGCATTTAAGCTGCACTAGTGATGTGACACCAAGGGGTCACTAGTGTGGCTTAAAGGCTTATTTCAGTGAACCTACAAGTATTTGCCTATGTGTTACCACACTGGTTTTGTAATACGGAATATAAAATGTTGATTTAAGACTTATGGTTGCTTTGCTTGGCATTTAATTGCTTGGCATTTAGTTTCTTGGTACAATACTTATGTCTTGGCATATTGATCATGTGACCACACTTTGCTCAAGAGCTTGTTTTATATAATAGATATATGCAGTATAATATCTCTGGTGTCATGACAATGGTATAGTGAAAAGCCCATTTTCTTTTTATATTAACAAGATATTTGTATACCTATCATGGTATACAAATATTCTTTGAATATCAAAAGAAAATCGGCTTTTAGCCATACTGTTGTCATGATACCAAGAGGTGTCGATAACATATATTTGTCTGTTATTGATGCCTCTTAGCAGCTGAGCTGCACAACGTCCACAGCATCGCCACAACCCTACAGCAAAAAGTCAATTTTCTTGTTATATTGAAAAGATATTTGTATACCTATCATGGTATACAAATATCCTCTGAATATGAAAAGAAAATCGACTTTTGGCCATGCTGTTGTCATGATACTATCTTTTTTGCATATATAAAATAGTGTCGTGATATGTACAGATGTCATACAATGACACGTATTTTATATATGTAAACTAATTTTCCCCCACTGAAGATTCTATGTTTTCTTAGATACAATTTCCTTAGTCTCTTTTTTTTTTTCTTTTGCTATCTCATTTTGGAAGTTTGGTTTTATTTTTGTTTTCTATTTTAGGATTTGTTTACTAGGTTTAGCTAATAGTTCTTAGCCTATATTTGTTAGCGACTTATGATACTAAGTGACATCTGCGGCTTCTCCTATTGCTAGATGTTTCGATCTTGAGTGCCTGGCACATGATATTAATGATGCCCTTCGATGCCCTTACTTTCACATCTCTCATTGCCTCCCATTTTGATCTTGAGTACTGGCTACAGTAAAGTAGACTACAGTATGTGATAATAGGAATAGTATTCAGTCCCCTTACTTTGGCATCCAGTGTGTCACCTTGTATTGGCTGACCTTCTGTGTTGATTATCTACTCCGGTATTGATGTTAGTGAGGAGATGGACTGGGGTTTGAAGTTGGTCTGGAATGGTGAGGCTACAACCCCTGTCCATCTCATCACTAACTTCTATGCCTGAGTAGGTCAGATTACTTGAATTCAGCCTCTTGGGTGTTTGGCTGTGTTGACTCGATGCCAGGAGATGATTTAAGATCCTTCTAGTGCTAGTTAGGCAATGTGAGAATACCATAGTACCAATAGTATCGGTAAACAATACCATTCATGGCTAGATTTTATTAAGTCACCCACCCTAACAACAACCTCATTTTCTCTAATCTTTTCACGCTGCAGTCTTGAGTCCAATCATAGTTGAGAATGCTTATATTATTACAAACATAATATTGAACACTCTGAAAACCCCATTTTGCAGGCAAATCTTTTCTTTCAATAATGAGTGATAGTCAATGATCCTGTGTGCCCCCTCCACCTCCTTGGGAGCCCCATGTATAAGACCTGATATGTCATATACAACACAAGAAAACTATACAAACTTCTCATCTTGACTAAACTGTGCTTGATATACCTACGATTTTAACCTGGCCTGAATCCTAACTTATCTTACTCTAACTACACTATTACAGTATAAATAAGTAACAGGCCAATACATGCAGTCAGCCAGTACCCTAAGTCAGCAACCTATACAGAGGTAGATGCAACATACAACCCGGTACCATGGAATCCAGAAAAGGGAGATCTAGAATATGTCAAAACAAATCTCAAGACACATCCTCAACTTGGGATTCTTGTCTACCCCTGATTGTAAACCTACTAGGAAGAGCCCTGAAGTGCCAACAGAATTGCACAATACTGACCATGACACATGTAGAACCCAAAACCAAACCCAATGATCAACCAAATACTGAAACAGTGCATCTATTGGATGATAGTGGTGATGAGTACCAAATCTCATACAGACCAGACAAAACAGAATTAGACACTGAACCTGATGCAGAAGGCATCAATATTGCAGATGGCTCTGGATCAAGATGTCATCATGACTCATGAGTAACTAACAGAAAGGGAGACAATTGGGCAAGAACTATACACATTTTTACGATATCAGGGTCTCAGGAGATAAGTCCTGCTCAGCGTACAATCATGGATCTTGGATACAAAATTTGGTGAAGAGCCTATAGTCCTCTAATGTTCCCATTATCAAGTCATGCATGGTTATCATCCTCACTGGGTAGCCTGTGTGGTCCTGCATCTGGTACCCTGATCTCTAGTCCAGCTCCTCACTCTTGATGAAATCTAGTGACAGGTACGGAAAGGGCCATATTAGATGATGTGAAGACTCTGATTCTATGGTACATCCTGTTTGAGCAACCACTCCTGAATGTTGTTGCTCTGATGACCCAGGTGCACAAGGTTTAGGATACCATGCTTGCTAATATTGTAGATGCTAAAAACATCCAACCCTCGGAGCAGTGCATAAGTTTGGTAAGTGGACTCAGGTAGATATGATGCAATGCAGAATGCAATACTAACCTAGAAAGATACACCAAAAACACTCTGAGGTACGATCTCAGTTTGTACATGAGGTGAAGAAAGAGATTGTGAAGTTATACAGTCTGCCTGATAATCCCACAGCTATGGTGGGCAGAGTCAATTATCTGCTAGAATGGGACAGGTTTATGTGCACCATGAGAGCATACAATGTTTGTCTCCACCAGATGTCTACCATATCGTGACCACTACTGACTGTAATTAGACATAACCCAGGGCCTGACATTATGATTCCTTGCACCCAAGATTCCTGAGGTGATTTTCCATAAGTACTTTGCAGGGAAGAAGATGCAAGGTATTGGGGGTTTCCTAGTTCCTTGCATACATCAATGACACTATGATCTGCTTGACATACACTATAATCTACCATATATTGAATGCATGGCAAATAAGGATACATCAGGAGCCCAAGAACTTCAAGCCTGAGGTAGTTGGGGGTGAGTCTCTGAATCATCCAACTGTTCTTTCACGATTGGGGTAGCTAAACTGTTACCAAACATACAAGACCTTTTTGACCAGTAAAAAGAAACTTAGTATAAGCATCCACATAGGATCCAGCATATGATTTTTGAAAATATTCAAGAAACAATTGACAAGATGGTTGTGCAAGTTCATGGGGCACAGCAAAACTGCCATGAAGCATAAGACGACGATTGGGAAGCCATAAGTGCTGAGCTCAAGAGTCGGATATCCAACTACACTTCTACACAGCCTGTACCATGATACACTAATTACCAGAACTTGGACCCAGTTGGACATCAGGAACATCGGAATCCATCACCTGAAACTGAGTGCTGTTTTGACTTGAGCCAGATGTCGGTAGCCTGGGAGCTTCAGTTATAAGGCTCAGGTCCTCTGAGTACAGATGATTTTCAGGAAGCCTAAGCAGCACCAGAAGGGATCCCTTCTCTATCTCGGGGGTTCTTGTTGAGTCTTGGGGATTCTCAGAGAGTGCAAGGAGCACCAGCTGGAATGTCATTGTAAGACAGAGGATGATCAGTGGGGGGGTGATACCATGACTGAGGGTGATTAAGGGGAATTAAGAATATGTAAAGATTATGAGTAATAGATTTAATTTAGGTTACTATGATGACACTACAATAGAAACCAAAGGATGTAGTGCAAAGCAATAATCAGGGTGATATTCACCATAGAATCTATGGGGAGCAGCCATCTAGAGGGTGTCAGGGTGATCACAATGTAGTATATCAGATATCAGGAGGGAGTTTGGAAAATTGGACAATACTGGTCGCAACATGCAGATGGTGTCAGGGGTAATTCACCACACTTTGGAAGGCAACCTGAGGGGTCCAGACATGAATTAGTAGCATCAAGATGAGACATTGTGGTTGAGGTGAAATCTGGACACATCATGTATACAGGTGGGGATCTAGACAAGAGGAGTATCACATAGAAAGAATCTGGTTGGAAAAACCTGATGATAGGTGGTGCCAGAGCATACATTGTGAGTATTGAAGAAACCCGATGCACATAGGTGAGGATGCAACATCAGGGCAGAAGATGCCAGAATTAGGCATCACCACAATGTAAGAGGTTAGGATCAAGTAGCATCCGGATGTAACAGGCTAGGATCAGATAGTGTTAGGATGTAACACCCAAGAATCAGATCTTGTTAGGATACAACACCTCAGGATTAGATGTTGTTAGGATGCAAGAGGGCAGAATCAGACATTGTCAGGGTGCACCTAGTGTAGGGGTCCATGTCTGGATACCATTAGAACTCACCAGGTGCATGACTTGATGTTAGGATGCAACATCAGTTCCACAGTACATCCAGGTTAATGGTTATCATTATGGGTACCTTGTGCATCAGATGCACAGGACTCACTGGCCACAAGATAATATTTTTGCTGATCAAGGTGACCAACTTCCAGGTCATACCCAGCTTCTCCATGGGATGCATTATTGGAAATTCTAATTTCTTCCTACAAAATGTGAACTATATACTTTCAAATTTAGGAAAATAATATAATTTATACTAACATTATCATTGACTTTACCAACTCCATCTCATCATTAATAGTAACTGGATTTTCAGTGTTGGAACTGTTCCTTTCCCTGACTCTCAGCTTTCTTTTGGTACTAGCTAGTTAGAATTTGGACTTCACATTGTCTGTTGAGTATTTTTTTCTTTTTTTTTTTTGATCTAATTTTATTTTTGTGTAAGGTACAAAATCCACATGCAGCCTGCAGGGCTATTGCAGCAAAGAACCTCCACCCCAGACCAGGTCCCAGAAAGCTATAGAAAAACTATGGCCTAAAGACCTGGTCAAAAAAACTATCCTAACAAGTAACTCCTTTGTAAACTAGCCTCAGTTAGTAATCTCTCCAGCCAGGTCATAGCAGCTACTACACCTGCATTACCCCAATAGCTGACTATGGAGGAGAAATCTGGTGGAGAGGGCAGATAGGACTGGCTAACAAGTTGGAGAAGTTACAGGCAGAAGCTAACAGAAGGATACTTGGAGCTTTCAGGACTTCACCAACTGCAGCTCTTGATGTTGAAGCTGCTACTCTCCCAGTTCCCCTCAGACTTGGTAGATTATGCAAAAGATATGCTTACAGGGTGTTACAGATGCTTCCAGACCATCCTGTCAGACAGAGAACCCCATCATCTTTCCCCACTAGACTTCTGACAACAAATATTCTCAATAGTCACCATTCCTCGTCCTCTGACAGTGATGATTCTTTGAGTATACACAAGATAAAGAGGAGGAATCAGTATACATTTGACCCACAGTATCAACCATATGGCAAGGAAAAGGTGGATTGGAGGCAATCAGATGTCCAACAAGCTAAGTTTCCTACCCAACTGATTAGAGTACTCAATTCACTAAGTTCACTTCTTCCAATAGGATACAACTTAGAACAAATGCATCCCCTCCTTAAGACCCCATGGCAGCAAGACCTTACCACTACCCATTCCAGACTTGACATCACCATCAGCAAAGCAGACAAAGATACAACAGCCAGATATCATATTTCCCTCTTCAACACTATTAACAACTATGACAACCTGATCCTTTATACAGATGGGAGTGAGTTGGAGGATGGAAGAGTTGGAGCTGGAGTGGTAATGATGTATGGTGGAGTGATTGTGGGTAGATGGAGTGTTGGACTTGGGATGGGAATGAAGGTTTATGATGGGGAATTGGTAGGTATTGCCAGAGGACTCACAGAAGCCAGCAGGTCCAACCTATCCTACAAGCACATCTGGGTTTTCACAGACAATCAAGCAGCAATCACCAACTCCCACAGACTCTCCCCTCATCCTGGACAGCAAATCTCTCTACAAATACAACAACTTACCAAGGACTTACTGGCCTCTGACCTGGACTTACAGCTTCATCTTCACTGGGTTCCTGGGCATACAGGAATTCAAGGGAATGATGAAGCTGACAGACTTGCAAAACAAGGAGCTAAGTATCCCCAACCTGATTCAGACATTTATACCTCACTGACCAAATTGAAGACCCAGATTAGACAGTCTACCCTCCATACCTGGCATCAATATTGGACTCAGCTACCAGATGCCAGGAAGGGCAGACATTACAAGTCCATACACTTTCACCTCCCAACCCTCAGACCAGCACCCCACTTCTTTACTCTCAACAGACTCCAACTTGCAACTGTTACCCAACTCAGGCTTGGGCATGGTTACTTCAAATCCTATCTATCCAGACTAGATGAGAATGTCACTGGCAGTTGCAGTTGTGAGAAGAAGTCACCAGCACCAGAGACACCAGAACACATCCTCCTGTATTGCAGCAAATATCAACAACATAGACACCTCCTCAAAGTAGTTGCTCAATATTTCCACCTCCCAGATGTGCTTGGATCCAAGGTTGGCTTGCTGGCTATGGGGGACTTTGTAGGGAAGAGTTAGGCTGCTACCAGGAAAGGCTACCAGGAAAGGCTACCTGGGGCAGGTGCCAAAGTGTGGGGGCTCTGGCAATGGAAGTTGTGCGGAGGAGGATATAGATTGGGAAGAGGAGGATGAGTTGGAAGGAAATAGGTGGGAGGAACTAGAGGAGGAGAGATGGAGGGAATAGAGGATAGCAGAGGAGGATATGGAGGAATGAGTTGGACATGGCAGGTGGCCCAGTGAACAGGAGACATAAAGATGTTGGAGATGGAATAAGGGACCACAGTAGTGGGTGGCACTACAATCATGTACTTGGATAGCTTCATAGCCTTTGGCTCCATAAGCTTAATGATAAATAATAATAATAATACAGTCATAGCAGCTACTAGTGCCCTTGCCCCTCCAGCCAACCCCTCCTCCTCCTGTCCCCACTCACTTGAGGTCCCCTCAGCCCCAGCGCCAAGCCCACCTCCTAACCATGCCACACCGAGCCACCCTAGTTTCTAGTGGCTTTGACTCAGACCTCACCTGCTACAACTCTAGATGCAGATAGTGGTATGGTGACTCCAAGACCTTTGCCATCAAGCACCCATGCTTGCTAGAAGCTCAAGTCTAGAACAAGTGGAAATACAACCTCTCCAACTTCCTTCTTAGTACCGAGGACCCTGACTATAAGAGGAACCTTGTCTGTACCCCCACTCCTGCCACCTATGCCTTAGCTGCGACTCAGCCCACTACTGGGGGAAACAGATCTCATAAGGGAAAGAAGCCTGCCTTGGCTGCCCAAGTCACAGCATCCAACAGTGCCACCCCAACATTAAAGGTGTCCCCACCATTGCCTCTAGCTGACTGCTACTTCTCCTCCCCCAGTGTGAATCCCCTCCCACATGCTAGCATGACTAGGATTGCTGCCACCACCCCCGACATTGCTGCCACCCTTTTCTGTGAGGCTAACTGCCCCTTCCCACTCAGCTTCATGGCTATGGTCAATGACTGAGGCTCTATCACTCTTCTAGCAAAGGACCTCCACACCCTGGCTACTTCGTACTCCCCCTACTATGAGGCCTTAGGGGCCAGATTCAACCAGTGCTTCCCCATTTGGGACAACCCCTTCTGTGCCTTCCATCCTGCCCCTAACAAGGTCCAACTAGCTATCCATGGCCTCCCAGTGTGGTTCCTACCTCCTACCTGTGAAGAGCTCTACTCCCACCTCCTCCGTCCATCAACAGTACTGCAGATGTTATTATCTTCACAGCTTGCTTCCTGCAGCCCAACCCAGTGGTCAGGGCTACCAAGAGCACCACCTCCATTATTGTTGCTGTCCTTCCTATCAATATTGATAGGATCAGCTCCAAGATCTTCCTCTTTTCTAAACCCCACAATGTTGAACGGGCACACTCTGCTAACCGCTTCATGCAGTGCAGAAGGACTCCATTGCCATTACAACCACAGTGAAAGAAAAAACCACACTAAATCTTTTGCCAAGCTTTACTCTCATTGGTCAACAACCAATTATCACCACTTCTATCCTCACGGTAAACACTTTTACCAACAAATCATCCCCTCCTATTTGTTGCTTCATTACAATTATCAACTGAGTCCTTTCTCTATCACCTCTGATGTCTGCCAGACAAAGGGGCAGAGGTAGGGGTAGCAGGAAACCCCTCATTAGTCCATTCCAGTCTCATAACTTCCCCTCCAACAATCTTCACCAGTGGACACACACATGACAGATGATCAAGTCTCTCTTGTCAATCCAGCCCCTAGCCCCAACTTCAGTGATGATGAGGAATCAACTTTCTCTTCTCCTTACCCTCCTCCTGCCTCAGAAACAAACCAACTATCCTACCAAGAACTCGCTACCCAAAATCAATCTCCTCCATGAAACCTTTCAAGCCTTGCAAAACTGCCTCCTTGTTGTCCAAGATCAGCACATCCAGGACACTCAAGCCTTGAAAGATGAGGAAGCCACCCTCACTTCCAAAGTTGTGTTGCTAGAAACACAACTTCAACACCAAGCAACCACACTAGTATCCACTCCCCCCAAACCACAGCAACAACAACAACCCCCTACCTGGGGCCAGAAGGCAGCCAAATCGCTCTCCTCCAAACCCTCCACCACTCCACTAACAAAATTGCTTTACCTGCAGTTTTGACTGAACACGACCATACAATTGTCATTGAAAGAGATAGAACAGCTCTACCTGACCATACCAACACCCTCACCATCCAAAATACAATCAACTCAGCCATTAAGAAACCTCTTATTGCCACAATTGAGTTTACTACCAACCACCATGTCCTTTTAATCACCAAAGACAATACTCCTACCATCTCTGTCCTCAAACACTAGCGTTTCGCTATTGAGGAAGTAATCAGAGCCACCTTACCTGCTGCCATTGACCTCAGAAAAGATGAAATCTGGCACAAGGTCATACTACATGGCATTCCTACTACTAGCTCCTTGACTACTCTCCAGGAAGAGATTGAAGAATCCAAACCTGGGATCCACCTTTCCCGCCTTCCTAGATGGCTCACCACAGAAGACCAACATCAGAACAAAGCTGCTTCAGCTATGGTCCTCATAATTGCTGGCAAAGACTGCTCAGACAAGGTCCTCAGCAAAGGTCTGTCCCTCTTTGGCAGGAAGTTCAACGTTCAAGGTTACTTAACCTTTGGTCCTGACAGCCAATGCAACAAATGCCTAGCCTTTGGCCCCCATACTGGCCAATGTACTGGGTAAACGCACTGTGCCATATGCTCCCAAGAGAAGCCAACACACCTCCACACCTGAGACAGATTGGATTGTCCTATCAAGGGCAAAATGTGACTTTACACTACCATCAAATGTAACAACTGCAAAGACTCCCACTAATCAAGATCTCAGGAATGTCCCACCTACATCGCAGCACACTAGGCAGCAACTGAGAGGAGGAACAGGGCTACTTAGGTTTTCTTACTTGTATTTCCTTCTATGTGTCAGGCTTTATGTGGGGTGATGGATCTCCTTTGTCATTATGGCTCATGTGTGGCCCACTCCAAAGATGATACTAGCATGTAGAAAGAGGCAGATCATGGACCTGGCACTTGTGAGTGCCCATATGTATGTCAGTAGTACTTCATAGCCACTTGGCTCCATAAGCGTAATGATACATAATAATAATAATAATAATAATGCAGGGCATAAAGTGCTGGCAATTCAGGTATTCCTCTCCTGCATGCAAGGCTACTCACACCATCTACCCTCTTGGCACAAACAACCACTCCCACTCTGCACACCACTGCATCAACCTGACCTACCCTAAGGAGGGGCACACCAAGAGCATTCTAGTAAAGGACTCCATTGTGGTTACAACGACAGCCAAAGAAAGATCCGTACCAAATCTTTCACCAAGCTTCACTCTCATTGGTCAACCACCAATTATCACCCCTTCACCCCTCAATTTAAACACTTTTATCAACAAATCATCCCCTCCTATTGGTTGCTTTATTACAATTATCAACTTAGTCCTTTCTCTATGACTTCTGATGTCTGCTAGACAAAGAGGCAGAGGTAGAGGTGGCAGGAACCCCCTCATCAGCCCATCCAAGTCTCCTAACTTCCCACCCCAACAATCTTTTTCAGTGGACATAAACATGACAGATGATCAAGTCTCTCTGGTCAATCCCACCCCTGGCCACAACTTCAGTGATGATGAGGAATAAGCTTTCTCTTCTCCTCACCCTCTGCCTACCCCAGAAACAAACCAACTAGCCTACCCAGAACTCGCTACCCAAATCAATCTCCTCCATGAAACCTTTCAAGTCTTACAAAACCACCTCCTTGTCGATCAAGATCAGCACATCCAGGACACTCAAGTCTTGAGGGATGAGGTAGCTGGCATTACCTCCAAAGTTGTGTTGCTAGAAATACAACTTCAACACCAAACAACCACACCACTGTCCAACCTCTCCAAACTATAGCAACAACCACAACCCCCTACCTGGGCCCAGAAGGTACCAAATCGCTCTCCTCCAAATCCTCCACCACTCCACCAAACAAAATTGTATTACATGCAGTTTTGACCAAATGCGACCATACAATTGTCATTGAAAGAGATAGAACTGCTCTGGCTGAAAACACCAACACACTTACCATCTGTGATGCCATCAACTCAGCCATTAAGAAACCTCTTATTGACATAATTGAGTTTACTACCAACAACCATGTCCTTTTAATCAGTAAAGACAATACTCCTACAACCTCTGTCCTCAAAGACCATCGTTTCTGTAATGAGGAAGCAATCAGAGCCACCATACCAGCTACCATTAGTGTCAGAAAAGACGAAATCTGGCACAGGTCATACTACATGCCATCCCTGCCACCAGCTCCTTCACTACTATCTAGGCAGAGATTGTAGAATTCAACCCTGGGATCTAGCTGTCCTGACTTCCTAGATGGCTCACCACAGTAGCCAAACATCAGAACAAACTTGCTTCAGCTATGACCCTCACAATTGCTGGCAAAGACTCTACAGACAAGGCTGTGAACAAGCGTCTCTCACTCTTTGGCAGGAAGTTCAAGGTTCAAGGTTACTTAACCTTAGGTATTGACACCCAATGCAACAAATGCCTAGCCTTTGGCCACCACATCTGCTAATGCACTGGGTAAACACACTGTACCATCTACTCCCAAGAGTACCCAACACACCTCTACACCTGCAGCATATCAGATTGTCCTATCAAGGGCAAAATGTGCCTTTACACCACCATCCAAAGTACCAACTGTAAAGACTCCCACCAAGCAACATCTCAGGAATGTCCCACCTACATCACAGCTCAACAGGCAGCAACTGAGAGGATTATTATTATTATTATTATATATCATTATGCTTATGGAGCCAAGTGGCTATGAAGCAGTTCTAACATACATATAGGCACTCACAAGTGCCAGGTCCATGATCCGTTTCTTTCTACATGCTAGTATCATCTTTTGAGTGGTCCATGCATGAGCCGTAATGAGAAAGGAAATCTATCACCCCACCTAAAGCCTAACAGATAGAAGGAAATACAAGTCAGAAAACCTAAGTAGCCCTGTTCCTCCTCTCAGTTGGTGCCTGTTGTGCCGCAATGTAGGTGGGACATTCCTAGGATGTCACTTGGTGGGAGTCTTTGCAGTTGATGCAATGGGTGGTGGTGTAAAGGCACGTTTTGCCCTTGATAGGACAATCTGATCTGCCGCAGGTGTGGAGGTGTGTTGGGTGCTCCTCGGAGCATATGGCACAGTGTGTTTGACCAGTGCATTGGCTGGTATGGTGGCCAAAGGCTAGGCATTTGTTGCATTGGGTGTCAGGAACAAAGGTTAAGTAACATTGAACCTTGAACTTCCTGCCAAAGAGTGAGAGACCTTAGCTGAGGGCCTTGTCTGTGGAGTCTTTGCTGGCAATTGTGAGGACCATGGCTGAAGCAGCTTTGTTCTGACTTTGGGCTTCTGTGGTGAGCCATCTAGGAAGGTGGGGAAGGTGGATCCTAGGGTTGAATTCTTCAATCTCTGCCTAGACAGTAGTGAAGGAGCTGGTGGTGGGGATGCCATGTAGTATGACCTTGTGCCAAATTTCGTCTTTTCTGAGGCCAATGGCAGTTGGTATGGTGGCTTGGATAGCTTGCTCAATCGCGAAATGATGATGTTTGAGGACAGAGGTGGCAGGAGTATTGTCTTTGGTGATTAAAAGGACATGGTGGTTGGTAGTGAACCCAATTGTTGCAATAAGAGGTTTCTTAATGGCTGAGTTGATTGCATCGTGGATAGTGAGGGTGTTGGTGTTGTCAGGTAGAGCTGTTCCATCTCTTTCAATGACAATTGTACGATTGCGTTTAGTCAAAACTGCAGGTAACGCAATTTTGTTTGGTGGAGTGGTGGAGGGTTTGGAGGAGAGCGATTTGGCTACCTTCTGGGCCCAGGTAGGGGGTTGTTGTTGTTGCTATAGTGGAGGGAGGGTAGACGGTGGTGGGGTTGTTTGGTGTTGAAGTTGTGTTTCTAGCAACGCAACTTTGGAGTTGAGGGTGGCTACCTCATCTTTCAAGGGTTGAGTGTCCTGGATGTGGCGATCTTGAACAACAAGGAGGTGTTCCTGCAAGGCTTGAAAGGCTTCATTGAGGAGGTGGATTTGGGTAGCGATTTCTTGATAGGATGGTTGGTTTGTATCTGAGGTAGGAGGAGGGTGAGGAGAAGAGAAAGCTGATTCCTCATCATCATGGAAGCTGGGGCCAGGGGCTGGATTGACAAGAAAGACTTGATCATCTGTCATGTATGTGTCCGCTGGTGAGGATTGTTGGGGGGGGAAGTTGTGAGACTGGAATGGGCTGGCGAGGGGGTTCCTGCCACCCCTACCTCTGCTCCTTTGTCTATTAGACATCAGAGGTGATGGAGAAAGGACTCAATTGATAATTGTGATAAAGCAACAAATAGGAGGGCATGATTTGTTGGTAAAAGTGTTTAAAGTGAGGGGTGAAGCAGTGATAATTGCTGGTTGACCAATGAGAGTAAAGCTTGGCGAAAAATTTGGTGTGGTTTTTTCTTTCGCTGTGGTTGTAATGGCAAGGGAGTCCTTTCTTTCTTTCGCTGTGGTTGTAATGGCAACAGAGTCACAGCAACTGAAAGGAGAAACAGGGCTACTTAGGTTTTCTTACTTGTATTTCCATCTATCTGTTAGGCTTTAGGCGGGGTGATGGATTTTCTTTGTTATTACTCCTCATGTGTGGCCTATTCAAAGAATGATACTGGCATGTAGAAAGAGACGGATCATGGACCTGGCACTTGTGAATACACATATGTATGTTAGTACCAGTTCGACTCCATTGCCATTACAACCACAGTGAAAGAAAAAACCACACTAAATATTTTGCCAAGCTTTACTCTCATTGGTCAACCAGCAATTATCACCGCTTCACCCCTCACTTTAAACACTTTTACCAACAAATCATCCTCTTCTATTTGTTGCTTTATTACAATTATCAACTGAGTCCTTTCTCTATCACCTCTGATGTCTGCCAGACCAAGAGGTAGAGGCAGGTGTGGCAGGAACCCCCTTGCCAGCCCATTCCAGTCTCACAACTTCCCCCCCCAACAATCTTCACCAGCAGATACACACATGACAGATGATCAAGTCTCTCTTGTCAATCCAGCCCCTGGTTCCAACTTCATTGATGATGAGGAATCAGCTTTCTCTTCTCCTTACCCTCCTCCTACCTCAAAAACAAGCCAACCATCCTACTAAGAACTCGCTACCCAAATCAATCTCCTCCATGAAACCTTTCAGGCCTTGCAAAACCACCTCCTTGTTGTTCAAGATCAGCACATCCAGAACACACAAGCCTTGAAAGATGAGGTAGCTGCCCTCACCTCCAAAGTTGTGTTGCTAGAAATACAACTTCAACACCAAACAACTACACCAGCGTCCACTCTCCCCACATAACAACAACAACAACAACACCCTAACTGGGCCCATAAGGCAGCCAAATCACTCTCCTACAAACCCTCCACCACTCCACTGAACAAAATTGCATTACCTGCAGTTTTGACCAAACGTGACCTTACAATTGTCATTGAAAGAGATGGAACAGCTCTACCTGACAACACCAACACCCTCTCCATCTACAATGCAATCAACTCAGCTATTAAGAAACCTCTTATTGCCACAATTGAGTTCACTACCAACCGCCATGTTCTTTTAATCACCAAAGACAATACTCCTGCCACCTCTATCCTCAAACACCATCATTTCCCTAATGAGGAAGCAATCAGAGCCACCATACCAGCTGCCATTCACCTCAGAAAAGACGAAATCTGGCACAAGGTCATGCTACATGGCATCTCTACCACCAGCCCCTTTACTACCATCTAGGCAGAGATTAAAGAATTTAAGCCTGGGATCCACCATACCCACCTTCCAAGATGGCCCACCACAGAAGCCCAATGTCAGAACAAAGCTGCTTCAGCTATGGTCCTCACAATTGCTGGCAAACACTCCACAGACAAGGCCCTCAGCTAAGGTCTCTCCCTCTTTAGCGGGAAGTTCAAGGTTCAATATTACTTAACCTTTGGCCCTGAGACCTAATGCAACAAATACCTAGCCTTTGGCCACCATACCAGCCAATGCACCAGGCAAACACACTGTGCCATCTGCTCCCAAGAGCACCCAACACACCTCCACACCTGCAGCAGATCAGATTGTCCCATCAAGGGCAAAACGTGCCTTTACACTACCATCCAATGCACTAACTACAAAGACTCCCACCCAGCGACATCCCAGGAATGTCCCACCTACATCGTGGCATATCAGGCAGCAACTGAGAGGAGGAACAGGGCTACTTAGGTTTTCTTACTTGTATTTTCTTCTATTTATTAGGTTTTAGGTGGGGTGATGGATCTCTTTTGTCATTATGGCTCATGCATGGCCCACTTAAAAGATGATACCAGCATGTAGAACGAGATGAATCATGGACCTAGCACTTGTGAGTGCCCATATGTATGTTAGTACCACTTCATAGCCACTTGGCTCTATAAGCATAATGATATATAATAATAATAATAATGTAGAAAGACACAGATCATAGCCCTGGTACTGGTGCATGCCTATTTGTATGTTAGTACCACTTCATAGCCACTTGGCTCTATAAGCATAATGATATATAATAATAATAATAATGTAGAAAGACACAGATCATAGCCCTGGTACTGGTGCATGCCTATTTGTATGTTAGTACCACTTCATAGCCACAAGGCTGCATAAGCGTAATGATATATAATAGTAGTGATTATAATCAACTTTCACTTGTCCAACATAACTGCCTGGGAAGCTGTGATGTTTTTCTCTCCTTGTTCAATAGCTTTAAGTTGCTTGCCCTGCCCCCTCATATAGTTCTCCTTCAGGACCCCCCCATTTTTTGCAGCTGCCTACCTAATTTCCACTTTTACAAGACATTTGCCCCCCCCCCTGATGGTGACCCACCTAGCATTGCCATTAATACTTCCTTTGATTTTCAGCATGGTTTTTCTATTTTGCCTTGCTTTTTTGACAGACCAGATCTGATGGCCCTTGACATTTTTCTCCACCTGGCTTATTTAACACTTCACTCACAGAGTTAAGGCCTTATGATACCTACTCAACCACAGGGCCATTCTTATTATTATTATTATTATATATCATTACGCTTATGGAGCCAAGTGGATATGAAGCAGTACTAACATACATATGGGCACTCACAAGTACCAGGTCCATGATCTGTCTCTTTCTACATGCTAGTATCATCTTTTGACTGAGCCACGCATGAGCCGTAATGACAAAGGAAATCCATCACCCTGCCTAAAGCCTAACAGATAAAAGGAAATACAAGTAAGAAAACGTAAGTAGCCCTGTTTCTCCTCTCAGTTGCTGCCTGGTGTGCCGCAATGTAGGTGGGACATTCTTGGGATGTCGCTTGGTGGGAGTCTTTGCAGTTGATGCAATGGGTGGTGGTGTAAAGGCACATTTTGCCCTTGATAGGACAATCTGATCTGCCGCAGGTGTAGAGGTGTGTTGGGTACTCTTGGGAGCATATGGCACAGTGAGTTTGCCCAGTGCATTGGCTGGTGTGGTGGCCAAAGGCTAGGCATTTGTTGCATTGGGTGTCAGGACCAAAGGTTAAGTAATGTTGAACCTTGAACTTCCTGCCAAAGAGGGAGAGACCTTTACTGAGGGCCTTGTCTGTGGAGTCTTTGCCAGCAATTGTGAGGACCATAGCTGAAGCAGCTTTGTTCTGACATTGGGCTTCTGTGGTGAGCCATCTAGGAAGGCAGGGAAGGTGGATGCCAGGGTTAAATTCTTCAATCTCTGGCTGGATGGTAGTGAAGGAGCTGGTGGTGGGGATGCCATGTAGTATGACCTTGTGCCAGATCTCATCTTTTCTGAGGCCAATGGCAGCTGGTATGGTAGCTCTGATTGCTTCCTCAATAGCGAAATGATGATGTTTGAGGACAGAGGTGGCAGGAGTGTTGTCTTTTGTGATTAAAAGGACATGGTGGTTGGTAATGAACTCAATCATAGCAATAAGAGGTTTCTTGATGGCTGAGTTGATTGCATCACGGATGGTAAGGGTGTTGGTGTTGTCAGGTAGAGCTGTTCCATCTCTTTCAATGACAATTGTACAGTCACGTTTGGTCAAAACTGCAGGTAATGCAATTTTGTTTGGTGGAGCGCTTGAGTGTTTGGAGGGGAGCGATTTGGCTGCCTTCTGGGCCCAAGTAGGGTGTTGTTGTTGTTGTGGTGTGGGGAGGGTAGACACTGGTGTGGTTGTTTGGTGTTGAAGTTGTGTTTCTAGCAACGCAACTTTGGAGGTGAGGGCAGGTACCTCATCTTTCAAGGCTTGAGTGTCCTGGATGTGGCGTTCTTGAACAACCAGGAGGTGTTTTTGCAAGGCTTGAAAGGCTTGATTGAGGAGGTGGATTTGGGTAGCGATTTCTTGGTAGGGTGGTTGATTTGTTTCTGAGGTAGGAGGAGGGCAAGGAGAAGAGAAAGCTGATTCCTCATCATCACTGAAGTTGGGGCCAGGGGCTGGATTGACAAGAGAGACTTGATCATCTGTCATGTGTGTGTCTCCTGGTGACGATTGTTGGGGGAGGAAGTTGTGGGACTGGAATGGGCTGGCAAGGGGATTCCTGCCACCCCTACCTCTGCCCCTTTGTCTGTTAGACATCAGAGGTGATGTAGGAAGGACTCAGTTGATAATTGTAATAAAGCAATAAATAGGAGGGGATGATTTGTTGTTGAAAGTGTTTAAAGTGAGGGGTGAAGCAGTGATAATTGGTGGTTGACCAATGAGAGTAAAGCTTGGCGGAAAATTTGGTGTGGTTTTTTCTTTCACTGTGGTTGTAACGGCAATGGAGTCACAGGGCCATCCTTAGTGTTACCCACTGTCTTCCCCTCTGATGTCTTCAAGGACCACCCTTTCCCAACACTGGTAGTGGGCAACTTTAACCTCCACCACCCTTCATCAGACCCGCTGCTCACTATTTCCTACAATGAATATGTGACCTCCTCCTCATACTTTGACTTCCCTAACAACAACCAGTACATACTACTCAACATACCTGGAGTCTTCACATGCTTCCTCTTCAATGCCTTCACTTGCCCAGAGGTCCTGGATCTCACCTTCGCCAATCACTCCCTCCAGCCCTACTTTGCCTTGTGGAACATGTGCCTCCCCTCAATGGGGTCAGACCACTTTCCAATAATGATAAACCTTTCCTCCCCACTCCTCCTATCCCCTCCACCCTCCCCTGACTCAAAAAAGACAGACTGAGCCTCCTTACTAGTGGACCTCAAATCTCTCTCCATTCTTCCTCCTCCACCGAACCCAACTGACACTGCGATGGATGCCTGACTCTCATGCCACCTCACTGCCATCACCACTCTCCTCTATTCCCACACAGCCTCTAAATGCTGCTTGGTCCACAGAAAGCCATAGTGGATACCTGAACTATCCCACCTTAGGTGAGTATACAACACAGCTGCCTGCACACACTGCAGCAACCGATCAGCACCTTGCCTCTCTGAGTCCAAAATCATGCACAACACTTACTTAAAGGCAATCAGAAAGGCCAAAGCCATGCACTGGAGAACCTTCCTTGCTGGGGTAACCAGTACCTCAGTCTGGGATGCCAAGAGGCTTGCCTCAGGCCACCCAGCAGAATGGTTCCCCTCCCTCCCAGGTGACTCGACCACCATAGAACTCAATACCTCCCTCCTCAACCATTTCTTTCCTCCCTAACCTCCTTCCCCATCTGCTGGCTGGCTGCAGTAATGCAATGACTATCCTCTCCTCCAGGAAGAAATCTCACAAGCTCTCGCCAAATCCTCCTCCTCTGCCCCAGGTCCAGACCAGATCCCCTTCGGAGTCTGGAAGGAAGTGAACTGGGCGAACACTAGAATCCTCCTCAACCTCTGCTCATCTCTCCTACTATCAGAGAAGACTCCATTGCCGTTACAACTACAGGGAAAGAAAAAACCACACCAAATGTTTCGCTCAGCTTCACTCTCATTGGTCAACCAGCAATTACCACCACTTCACCCCCCACTGTAAACACTTTTACAATCAAATCGTCCCCTCCTATTTGTTGCTTTATTACAATTATCAACTGAGTCCTTTCTCTATCACCTCTGATGTCTGCCAGACAAAGGGGCAGAGGTAGGCGTGGCAGGAACCCCCATGCCAGCACATTCCAGACTCACAACTTCCCCCCCCAACAATCTCCACCAGTGGACACATACATGACAGATGATCAAGTCTCTCTTTTCAATCCAGCTCCTGGCCCCAAATTCAGTGATTATTATTATTATTATTATTATGTATCATTATGCTTATTGAAACATGTAGCTATGAAGTGGTACTAACATATATATAGGTACTCACCAGTGCTAGTGCCATGATCTGTCTCTTCCTACATGCTAGTATCATCTTTTGAATGGTTCACGCATGAGGCATAATGACAAAGGGAATCCTCCACCCCGCCTAAAGCCTACCCAATATTAACAAAGGAAATACACATAAAGAAACACCTAAGCTGCCTTCCTCCTCCTCTCCACGGCTACCTATTATGCATTGATGTAGGTGGTATACTGAGACTCCGTTCCCGATATAACTACAGCGGAAGAAAAAACCACACCAAATATTTCGCCAAGCTTTACTCTCATTGGTCAACCACCAATTATCACCACTTCACCCCTCACTTTAAATACTTTTACAAAAAAATCATCGCCTGCTATTTGTTGCTTTATTACAATTATCAACTGAGTCCCTTCTCTACCACCTCTGATGTCTAACAGATAAAGGGGCAGAGGTAGAGGTGGCAGGAACCTCCTCGCCAGCCCATTCCAGTCTCACAACTTCCCCCCCCAATGATCTTCACCAGCGGACACACACATGACAGATGATCAGCTCTGTCTTGTCAATCCGACCCCTGGCCCCAGCTTCAGTGATGACAAGGAATCAGCTTTCTCTTCTCCTCGTCCTCCTCCTACCTCAGAAACAAACCAACCATCCTACCTAGAACTCGCTACCCAAATCAACCTCCTCCATGAAGTCTTTCAAGCCTTGCAAAAACACCTCCTTGTTGTTCAAGAGCGCCACATCCAGGACACTCAAGACTTGAAAGAAGAGGTAGCTGCCCTCACCACCAAAGTTGCGTTGCTAGAAATACAACTTCAACACCACCAAACACCCACACCAGCATCCACCCTCCCTACACTGCAACAACAACAACAACCCCCTACCTGGGCCCAGAAGGCAGTGAAATCACTCTCCTCCAAACCCTACACCACTCCACTAAACAAAATTGCATTACCTGTAGTTTTGACCAAACGTGACCGTACAATTGTCATTGAAAGAGATGGAACAGCTCTACCTGACAACACCAACACTCTCACCATCCACGATGCAATAAACTCAGCCATTAAGAAACCTCTTATTGCTACGATTGAGTTCACTACCAACCACCATATCCTTTTAATCACCAAAGACAATACTCCTGCCACCTCTATCCTCAAACATCATCGTTTCGCTATTGAGGAAGTAATCAGACCCACCATACCAGCTGCCATTGGCCTCTGAAAAGATGAAATCTGGCACAAGGTCATACTACATGGCATCCCCACCACCAGCTCATTCACTACCGTCCAGGTAGAGGTTGAAGAATTCAACCCTGGCATCCACCTTCCCCGCCTTCCTAGATGGCTCACCACAGAAGCCGAATGTCAGAACAAAGCTGCATCAGCTATGGTCCTCACAATTGCCAGCAAAGACTCCACAGACAAGGCCCTCAGCTAAGGTCTCTCCCTCTTTGGCAGGAAGTTCAAGCTTCAACGTTACTTAACCTTTGGTCCTGACACCCAAGGCAACAAATGCCTAGCCTTTGACCACCATACCAGCCAATGCACCCGGCAAACACACTTTGCCATATGCTCCCAAGAGCACCCAACACACCTCCACACCTGCAGCACATCAGATTGTCCTATCAAGGGCAAAATGTGCCTTTACACCATGACCCATTGCATCAACTGCAAAGACACCCACCAAGCGACATCCAAGGAATGTCCCACTTACATTGTGGCACACCAGGCAGCAACTGAAAGGAGGAATAGAGCCACTTAGGTTTTCTTACTTGTATTTTCTTCTATCTGTTAGGCTTTAGGCAGGGTGATGGATCTCCTTTGTCATTACAGCTCATGCATGGCCTACTCAAAAGATGATACTAGCATGTAGAAAGAGATGGACCATGGACCTGGCACTTGTGAGTTCCCATAGGTATGTTAGTACCACTTCATAGCCACTTGGCTCCATAAGCGTAATGATATATAATAATAATAATAATAATAGGTTGTATACTCCTTGGAGGTTGCTAGGTGGGGTTCGTTGCAGTTGTTGCACTTGATAGCAGTATGGAGGCATTCCTTGCCCATGGTAGGGCACTGAGATTTGCCACAAGAGTGAAGGTGTGTACAGTGTTCCTGGATGCAAATAGCACAATGGATGGTACTGGTACACCAGGTGGAGTGATTGCCAAAGGCCAGGCATCTGGAGCATTGTGTGTCAGGACCAAAGGACTGGTAATGTTGTGCCTTAAACTTCCTTCCAAAGAGAGAGAAGCCACTTCTCAAGACCTTTTCTGTAGCATCTTTCCCAACCAAAGTGATGACCATTGCTGATGCTGCTTTCTCTTTCCATTGAGTTTCTGTAGTGAGCCATCTGGGAGGACAGAGAAGGTGGAGGCCAGGGTTGAATTCTTCAATCTTGATTTTGACAGTGTTGAATCCTTGAGGAGTGGAGAGAATGGTGGTGGGGATGCTGTGGATCATGACTTTGTGGCAGATTTCATCCTGTCTGAGTCCAGTGGCAGCCGGAATGGTAGATCACACCACCTCCTCAATGGCTTATCTGTGATGTCTGAGGATGGCAGAGGCAGTAGTAGTTTCCTTAGTGATAAGGAGGACATGGTCATTTGTGGTGAGCTCAATGGTAGTAATAAGGTGTTTCATAATTGCCACATTCATTGTGTTTCTGATAGTGAGGGTGTTTGTTTCATCTGGGAGCGATGTGCCATCTCTTTCAATGACAATTGTACAGTCACATTTGGTGGGAAGAGCAGGAGTAGTCTCTTTGTTCAGTAGAATAGTAGAGGGCTTTGCTGGAAGTAATTTGGCTACCTTTTAGACCCAGGTAGGGGGTTGTTGTTATTGCTTTGGTAGGGGGAGGGTAGATGGTTGTGGGGTTAGTTGGTGTTGAAGTTGTATTTCTAACAACACAACTTTGGAGGTGAGGGTGGCTACCTGATCTTTCAAAGCTTAGGTGTACTGGATGAATCGTTCTTGGACAACAAGGAGGTGGTTTTGTAGTGCTTGAAATATTTCATGAAGGAGGCTGATCTGGGTAACAAGTTCTTGGTAGGATAGTTGAGCAGCTTCTGAGGTAGGAGCAGGACAAGGAGAAGAGAAAGCTGATTCCTCATCATCACTGAAGTTGGGACCAGGCACTGGATTGACAAGAGAGACTTGGTCATCTGTCATGTGTGTGTCCGCTGGTGAAGATTATTGAGGGGGGAAGATGTGGGATTGGAATATGCTGGCAAGGGGGTTCCTGCCAACCCTACCTCTGCCCCTATGTCTGGTAGACATTAGAGGTGATGGAAGATGGGCTCAGTTAATAATTGTAACAAAGCAACAAATAGGAGGGGATGATTTGTTAGTAAAAGTTTTTAAAGTCAGGTGTGAAGCAGTGAGAATTGGTGGTTGATCAATAAGAGTAATGCTTGGCGAAAAATTTAGTGTGGTTTTTTCTTTCACTGTGGCTGTAATGCAACAGAGTCATACAATTGTCGTTGAAAGAGATGGAACAGCTCTACCTGACAACACGAACTCCCTCATCATCTACAATGCAATCAACTCAGCTATTAAGGAACCTCTTATTGCTGCAATTGAGTTCACTACCAACCACCATGTCCTTTTAATCACCAAAGACAATACTCCTTCCACTTCTGTCCTTAAACACCATCATTTTGTATTGAGGAAGTAATCAGAGTTACCATACCAGCTGCCTTTGGCCTCAGAAAAAATGAAATCTGGCATAAGGTCATCCTGCACAGCATCTCTACTACCAGCTCCTTCACCACCGTCCAGGCAGAGATTGAAGAATTCAACCCTGGGATCCACCTTCCCTGCCTTCATTGATGGCTCACCATAAAAGCTCAACATCAGAACAAAGCTGCTTCAGCTATGGTCCTCACAATTGTCGGCAAAGACTCCACAGACAAGGCCCTCAACACAGGTCTCTCCCTCTTTGGCAGGAAGTTCAAGGTTCAAGGTTACTTAACCTGTGGTCCTGACAACCAATGCAACATATGCCTAGCCTTTGGCCACCACACCAGCCAATGCACCAGGCAGAAAACTGTGCTATTTGTGCCCAAGGGCACCCAACACACCTCCACACCTGTGGCAGAACAGAATGTCCTATCAAGGGCAACACGTGCCTTTACACCACTATCCAATGCACTAACTGCAAAGACTCCCACTAAGTGACATCCCAGGAATGTCCCACCTACATTGCAGCACAACAGGCATTAACTGGGAGGAGGAACAGGGCTATTTAGGCTTTCTGGCTTGTATTTCCTTCTATCTGTTATACTTTAGGTGGGGTGGTAGATTTCCTTTGTCATTACGGCTCATGCGAGGCCCATTCAAAAATTTATTATTATTATTATTATTTATCATTAAGCTTATGGAGCCAAAGGCTATGAAGCTATCCAAGTACATGATTGTAGTGCCACCCACTACTGTGGTCCCTTATTCCATCTCCAACATCTTTATGTCTCCTGTTCACTGGGCCCCCTGCCATTTCCAACTCATTCCTCCATATCCTCCACTGCTATCCTCCATTCCCTCCATCTCTCCTCCTCTACTTCCTCCCACCTATTTCCTTCCAACTCATCCTCCTCTTCCCAATCTATATCCTCCTCCACACAACTTCCATTGCCAGAGCCCCCATACTTTGGCACCTGCCCCAGGTAGCCTTTCCTGGTAGCAGCCCAACTCTTCCCTACAAAGTCCCCCACAGCCAGCAAGCAAACCTTGGATCCAAGCACATCTGGGAGGTGAAAATATTGAGCAACTGCTTTGAGGAGGTGTCTATGTTGTTGATATTTGCTGCAATACAGGAGGATGTGTTCTGGTGTCTCTGGTGCTGGTGACTCCTTCTCACAACTGCAACTGCCAGTGACATTCTCATCTAGTCTGGATAGATAGGATTTGAAGTAACCATGCCCAAGCCTGAGTTGGGTAACAGTTGCAAGTTGGAGTCTGTTGAGAGTAAAGAAGTGGGGTGCTGGTCTGAGGGTTGGGAGGTGAAAGTGTATGGACTTGTAATGTCTGCCCTTCCTGGCATCTGGTAGCTGAGTCCAATATGGATGCCAGGTATGGAGGGCAGACTGTCTAATCTGGGTCTTCAATTTGGTCAGTGAGGTATAAATGTCTGAATCAGGTTGGGGATACTCAGCTCCTCGTTTTGCAAGTCTGTCAGCTTCATCATTCCCTTGAATTCCTGTATGCCCAGGAACCCAGTGAAGATGATGCTGTAAGTCCAGGTCAGAGGCCAGTAAGTCCTTGGTAAGTTGTTGTATTTGTAGAGAGATTTGCTGTCCAGGATGAGGGGAGAGTTTGTGGGAGTTGGTGATTGCTGCTTGATTGTCTGTGAAAACCCAGATGTGCTTGTAGGATAGGTTGGACCTGCTGGCTTCTGTGAGTCCTCTGGCAATACCTACCAATTTCCCATCATAAACCTTCATTCCTATCCCAAGTCCAACACTCCATCTGCCCACAATCATTCCACCATACATCATTACCACTCCAGCTCCAACTCTTCCATTCTCCAACTCACTCCCATCTCCATAAAGGATCAGGTTGTCATGGTTGTTGATAGTGTTGAAGAGGGAAATATGATATCTGGCTTTTGTATCTTTGTCTACTTTGCTGATGGTGATGTCAAGTCTGGAATGGGTAGTGGTAAGGTCTTGCTGCCATGGGGTCTTAAGGAGGGGATGCATTTGTTCTAAGTTGTGTCCTATTGGAAGAAGTGAACTTAGTCAATTGAGTACTCTAATCAGTTGGGTAGGAAACTTAGTTTGTTGGACACCTGAATGCCTCCAATCTACCTTTTCCTTGCCATATGGTTCATACTGTGGGTCAAATGTATACTGATTCCTCCTCTTTATCTTGTGTATACTCAAAGAATCATCACTGTGTGAGGAGGAGGAATGGTGACTATTGAGAGTATTTGTTGTCAGAAGTGTAGTGGAGAAAGATGATGGTGTTCTCTGTCTGACAGGATGGTCTGGAAGCATCTGTAATACCCTGTAAGCATATCTTTTGCATAATCTATCAAGTCTGAGGGGAACTGGGAGAGTAGCAGCTTCAACATCAAGAGCTGCAGTTGGTGAAGTCCTGAAAGCTCCAAGTATCCTTCTGTTAGCTTCTGCCTGTAACTTCTCCAACTTGTTAGCCAGTCCTATCTACCCTCTCCACCAGATTTCTGCTCCATAGTCAGCTATTGGGGTAATGCAGGTGTAGTATAGTTGCCTCATTGCTGGAGCAGACAGTCCCCATTCTGTGTTGGCCAGCCTAGAAATCATGTTAAGTGCTCTGGATTCTGATGCTGTCTTTTGCTGACCATGGTAGTTGAAAAGTGGCATCCTGTCCAACCAAACTCCAAGCCATCTGAGGTGTATTGAGGGGTGAATGACTGTGCCATGAGGTAAAGTGACTGGTGTATTGGTTATATGATTGGAGGTTTTGATGTGGAAGTGCATGAGTTCTGTCTTGGGGTCATCAAATACAATCATATTGTCAGCTGCCCACTTCCAGGCCCTCCTGGCTGCCACCTCCAAAGCTTTGGAGTAGGCCTCTTCAGAGAGTCCTGACACCACAAATGCAATATCATCAATGAAGGAAGGTGATCTTAGCTCTGGAGTAAGAATACTGGGTTGAAGATGTTTGAATAGGTTTCTGAGATAGAAGAGAAAGAGGATTGGTGAGATTGATAAGCCTTAGAGAATGGCTGTATTGACTAGAGCTAGAGGTTGTCTTTGACCATCAAAGGCCAATCGAAGTTGTCTATGTGAAAGAAAGCTGTCTGTCCATGAGAGCACTGGTAGTGCGAAACCTAGAGACTGTAGCACCAAGAGTAGTTGTGTCTTGGAAACACAGTCAAAAGCACCTTTAACATCCACAAAGAGGGAAGAGAGTACTTTACCATTACATCTAGCCTGTGGAGCATCATGAACTAAAGCCATCACTGCATCCACTGCACTCCTCCCAGGTCTTCCTCCCATCTGCTCAAAGTGTAAGAGTCCCTGAGTTTCTGCAAGGTAAGCAAGTCTGTTGGCCATAATCTTTTCTGAAATCTTTCCTAGACAATTTAGCAGAGAGACTGGTCTGTAGGCTTTAGGGATAGAGTAATCTGGTTTGTTAGGTTTTCTGATTATGGCACAGGTTGCTTCTCTCCAGCAATGAGGATGATAGCCTATTTTGAGCAATGACTTGAACATATCAACAAGGAAGGTGGGGATAGCATGATATACTTGCCTCAAACAAAGAAAGTTGACACCATCAGGACCAGGAGCCTTGTGAGGTGCAGACTTGAAAATGACATCCTTCACCTCAGAGTTAGTAATATCAGCCCAGGGGAAACACCTAGCTAATTCAGTATCTTCAAGGTGAAAGGTTGTCTCTGTAGAAGGTGGATCTGGAAACATAGCATCTCTGAACATCTGGCACTTAGATTCAAAGTCAATAGCATACTGTTCACCAAATGATAGAGAAGGAGTTCTGAGTGACTGGGTTGGTCTGGTGTACTTTACTGCAGTAAAGATATCTTGACCTGTCCAAGTGTTGAGAAAATTCTGCCAACAGTTAGCCTTACTGTCCCTGATTGCTCAGAAGTACTTATTCCTAAATCTTTTGTAGTCAGTGTGATCAGTGTCAATATGAGTGAGTTTTCACTTCCTGTGATGCTTTGCCATATCCTTTCTTAAAGAAGAAAGTTCCTCACTCCACCATCTCTTTGACCTTGAGCAGGGTTTACTGATAGGGACATGAAAGGAGAGAGAGTAATGGATGGAGTCTTTGAGTTTAAGTGTGGCCTGGTCCAATGCATTAGTAGTACCAGATTCCAGAAGTGAGTAAAAGGTAGAGGAAGACTTAGGCATTAAGGAGACAAGACACCTCTGAAAAGACTCCCAATCTGCTTTCTGCCAGTTGTATTTGTTGCTCATGGGACTTGGAACTAGATCATCAGCTTTCAATACTAGAGAGAATCTTACCACCTCATGATCACTGCCAGTATGAGCATCCTCATCCACTGCCCAATCAATAACTCTGTCAAATATATCCTCAGATGCAAGTGTAAGATCCAAAATAGAGGTACCAGTACCTTGTCTGTGGCTGTAGGTAGGAATATCAGGATAGTTGACTAGATCACATTTGTTAGCTCTAAACCAATCTACAAGGACATCACCTCTGATTTGTTGTTGAACTACTGAATTCCATAAACTATGATGTGCATTGAAGTCACCACAAAGGATAGAGAAAGGAGGGAGGTGCAACTGGTGTAAAGTTCTGTCCATAGTGTAGATTGGCCTAGAGTCAGGTGTCAGCTTTCTTCTTTCATTGTAAATATTCCAAAGGGTAAACTTCTCTTTTCCAGCAAGAATCTGTAGGGGAAGGACATCACCATCAAGGTGAGGAAGAAGATCAGATCTGAGGGGACAAAGAATATCTGTCCTAGATTTGTTAATGTAGGCAGCAGTTCTAGGTTTCTCATTATTAGTAGTATCAGGTATAATAACATCAAAGGAGGGGTGAGAGTAAGGAGTGGTATCAGAAGCCAACCAGGGCTCCTGAATAAGAACAATATCTGCTGTACCATTAGTGTAGTGAAGGAGTGAGGTCAATACTTCATAGGTCTTTGCACAATTGTGCTGGACAATAGTGATTGGTTTGTTCCTCATAAGGAGAGAGAAGTGTTGTCAGTGGAAGGGAGTTCTGGTTTTTTGACTAAGTTCCTGTAAACTTCACATCTGAGGTCAGTAGCTTTGTGAGAGCCCTCACAGTTAGCACACTTGAATAGGGTATGGGAACATTCCTTGTTGGACTGGCAAGTATTGTATTGGTGGACTCTGGTAGGATGTTCAGCAGCACAGAGCTGGCATCTGGTAGGGTGTCCGCAGGTTCTGTGGTGGTGTCCAAACTTCTGGCAGTTTTTGTATTGGGTGGTAGGTCTGGTATCAACAAACTCTGATGTTCTAACTGGTGTTCCTGCTATCACAAGTCTGTTTCTAAGTGCATGCTTCAACTCTTGAGGGGACTTAAAGGAAAGGACAAGTGAGGAGTGTAACTTCCCTACTCTGGACTCTGGTTTGGTTAACCATCTAGGGGGTGCAGCAAGCTTAATGTCAGTGTTGTAAGTCTCAATGTCCTACTTGAATGCCTCCATCTGGTCCTCTTCACTATCTGCAAGAATCAAGTCAGTAGCAACACAGTGGGCAACCAGCTTATACCATCTTTCCCTCACAACTACCTCCTTCAATCCAGGTACCAGATGACTCCAAACATTCTCCTTCTCTTTCAGTTCAGCTGCAGTATTGCCTGGCTTCACCTCAATCACTATATTACTGTTGACTGAAAGTCTAACAAGAACAACAGTAATATTCAGCTTAGCTTCAAGGAGGGCACTGTTGATGGACTCTCTGATCTGGAGGGGATTGAAGTTGACTGGAGTGGTGGCAGGCTTGAGAATAATGGTTCTTTCAGGCTCTGGAGTAAGATTTGGGCGCTTTTTTGAGGCTTTGGAGGTAGAGGTAGTAGTATTTGGAGGTATTGCCTGTTCAACAATGTTAGTCCATGTCTTCTTATCAGGTTGGGGAGGGGCAGGATTGGAGGGAGGTGTAGTCAGTTGGTCAAGTCTGGTAAGAATATGTCCTAAAGTCTCTTCCTGTTTACTGAGTCTGCTTTCAATATCAGGAAAGATGGTTGGAGTGGCAGTGGAAGGAGTAGTAGTAGACTGGGGGTAATTGCTGATCATTGTATAGATGTTGTTGAGAAATTCCTGTTCACTGTCAGTGTAGATATGTTTCCACATGGTAATTTTTCCACAAAGGTATTTCAAGAAATACTCAACAGACTGTTTCTCTTCTGGTTGAGAGCTAGGAACAGAGGTTTGAGTGGCAGGAATAGGAAGGGCAGAGCCAAGAGTGGAGGTAAGATTATAAAATGCAGAGGAAGAGGGTAGTGAATCAGTTGTAACTTCCTTCCTACCTCTCTTCTTGAGAATAGAGATGTCAGGAATGTGAGAGTACTTGGGTTTTGTATTTGTATTAACATTCCGTAAACTACAACTACACTAATGCTAAAGAACTGCCTAATAGGCATACGTCTTACGGCATGTCCCTCACTGACAGCCAACAGCCTCCAACCCGCCATAAGCCTAACCAAAATAACAAACTAAAATAAAACAAAAACAAAAAACCAACACAAACAAAGTCACAACCTCAAAGGAGCTCACCGGCACTCGTTCCACCATGGAACCCAGGATTAATGCGTCTTCTCCTCTCGCAGCAGTCATATCAGGAAGGGGCACCAAACCGCCATCCCCCTGTGAAAACAACTCATCCAACAAATTCATATCCCATACATACTGTATCTTCAACACTTCAAAACACTCATCAGTATCCTCCGCATGTTTAGAAAGCCCCCCACCCGAAGCAAACCTAACACCACAAACACAATTTAATAATCCTAAAGGAACAAAATGCAAAATCACCAACCTAACATGCTTATCAGACAAGTAAGGAAAATTCCGCCATAATTTCAATTTCTCATGACCCCTCCAAACCTTCAAGCAATAACTGGAGTCCTTCAAATGGCGAATCAAGCATAACTGAGTATGGGCAGGAGTGCATCCTGGAGGACAAACAACCAAATGGCAAACATAACATGGGCCGTCCCAGTCAAAAGGTAGGAAATCAAAGCGGCCACGGATCCTAGTAATCCTATCCCTGCAATGATGTTCGCCCAAGACCACCTTAGAGCAGCTAGGGCACATCTTCGATGGTCATATAATAGCCGTAGGGACAGTAAAGGAACCACCAGAAGGATGAGCAGGTATAGTACCCCCAGAGGGGTTACCCCCGACAATTTGAACCCCACCAAGGGAGGATTTATGTGCTGGAACATCAAAACACAAATAGTCATACCATCTCCACCAGTCAACCCAACTAGCCAGAGATTTGTCATCAAACAGTGTTTCCCGGTCTGGCCGATGAGAAGCAAACCGTATGCAGGAAACTAAGTGAAACTGAAGGTCATGCCCAGTACAGCTATCATGGTCCCTATCAACAGTATCACTCCTGATTCGAACAAGAACAAACAAGTCAAGACATGAGAGTGCCCGCAGATGCTGGGGTTTCCGAGGACCCCGTTCGTAGTAGCCATGGCCCTGGTCCAAGTGCCACTTGGCCCACTCCAAATCCCGTAGCTCATTGGCAATCATATCATTCCTAATACCAAAAGCAATCCCATCCGAATGCATGGGATTAGGAACCAGTTGAGCAACCCATTTGGCCTCACGATCGACATAGACATTCCCAGGTATGCCTGAATGACCCAGAACCCATCCAATAGAAATAGCCCCAACCCTGGAGAGGATGTCAGCAAACAAGTGTAGAATGCCTGACCTTATCCCCGAAGATGGTAAGTCATGGAGTAACTGAATAGCAGGCTGGCAGTCAGAAAACAAAAGAATCGGTAGTTGATCATCAAGAGTTGAGAGAGCACAGTATATTGCATATATTTCGCATTCAAGTGCTGACCAAAGAGGGGGTAGAGAATGCCCAACAGCTCCTACTGTCATCCCCCTGTCATATTGCAACCAGGCAGCACCTGAGTGACCAATGCTGTGCGAGCCATCCATATAGATGATGTGAATATCCTAATCAACTGCAAGATCAAAGGCAGTATCGTGGCGGATCAAACTGGTGTCCTTGTCATCATGGATCATAATGTCCAGAATATTGTCAGTCGAGCGATCAGTTGAAAGCAGGGGAATCTCATAGCCGTCGAACTCCCAGTCATTGCGGATGTCCCTGAACCTAGGAAAATCATCACAAAAATGATAGACCACCATCCAGGCGAACCAATGTCGCTGTAAATAATGACACTGTAAACAAACAGGCAGGGTCCCTATCTCGGCAAGGAGGATATTATTGGCCAACTTAATGGGCATGTGCAATAAATGCCTAAGAGTATCATTAACATGGACCTGGATCCTTGCCACATAGTCCTTGTAATCAGTTAACCATTCCAGGCCATAATAAACAGTCAGTAGGTAGGCCCCCTGAAATAGTCTAAATGTTTCCCAGGCACCAGAACCACCAAAACCACCAAAACGCCTAGAGATAGCTAAAATGCGATTATGGACACGGACACCCCTGGCCAGCCAGTAATTGACATGAGCAGACCAGTTGAGAACCATATTAAACTGATAACCAAGTATCCGCAGATCAGCCAAAGGGGTAAAACAAGTCCCCATCAAATCCAATACCACCTAAGGGGCATCCCCAAAACCAATCCACACCGTCTTCAAAGGGGCAAACAACATCCCCCTCCCCCGGGCCACCCTGCTGCAGTCTTCGAACACCTGAGCTGCTGGGGTCATAGTGCCAGACTGGGACACCGCAGCCACAGCAATTACAATATCATCAACATACGAAACCACAATCGATCGAACAAATGGGGGGTAGCACAGCCTGGGTCTCATAATATCTGCAATGTATGCCCCGAACAAAAAGGGGGACAAGGGTGAGCCCTGGGGAATGCCTTCGGTAATGTGGTATGTCTTGCTGATGCGACTGTTAAACCTCAATCTAATCCACCTACCATTACACCACCGACGGATCCAGGAGTTAAGATAAGCAGGACAACTACGGGCCATCAAAAAGGATGATAGTCAGTCCTGGTCAATTTTATCAAAGCCACCTTCAATGTCCATCGAAACCAGCATCCTCTGCATATGCTCATTGTGACGTAAAAACTCAAGGACAACAGCCATAGCATCATGACAACCTCTGGTCTTCCTGCTCCCAAACTGTGTATCCTCCAAATCCAACTCATTCTCCAGTCGCCCAAGTACAACCCTCTCCAATATTTTGGCAAAGGTGGGTAGAAGAGTAATCATCCTCCAGGACTTGGCGATGTTATATCTTGGCTTATCAGCCTTAGGAATTAAAACAACCTCCCCAAAATGAAACCCTACATCATCATGCTGTAAAGTGAATTCCACAAACATCCTGAAAAATTCTCAGTCGCAGCGAAAAATATACCAAAGAAAGGGATACGGAATCATATCAATACCCAGTGAAGTGCTATTAGGGGATCGTCGAAAGGCCCCCCCCACCTCCACAACTGAAATGTCAGGGAAAGTAACAGGACAAGGAGCCCAGGTAAGGAGAGGAGCGGCCACAGGGGATAATTAGGCTGCAATCAAATCAGACATTTCCCTGTGGGACATTACCAATAAATCCCCATCAAGCAAGGTGGGAATGGTATGTTGTAAATCCAGTTTATCAATTGCTCTGAACACATCAGGGTCTTTTAAAGCTGACAGCCTATTCCTCACAAATTCATGCCATGCAGACTTAAGCGCATCGCGATAGACACAACGTGCCAGTCGGTAATCCTCAGCCCTCCCAGGCCCCAGGGAACATAACGCCCATACATCTCTCTTCATGCCCTCCAGCATGGGTGTCCACCACCCAGTGAGTACCTTCCGAACCTTCCCCCTGGGTAACTTATCCAAAAAGCAGTTCATCGTAGACCAGGCATCAGCAACTGGTGCATCAGACAAATGATCTACCAAGTCATCCACATTGGAATAATCAAGCCGCTTCCACGAAACCCTCACAGGAACCATATCACCACACAAGCGGACATTGAATGAAATGAATTGCCCCAAATGATCTAATCCCCCCCTATCAACATAGCGGTGACAGGGAGCAGTGCCGCGAAACAGGCATAAATCAATGGCAGAAATATCCAAAAAGGTCAGGCCAGTTATTGCACACAAGTCCCAGCCCTCTCTATATATAAAATCGTAAATAGATCAGCCCCTCATATTAATAAAATCGGAACCCGATCCCACCTGCCAGCGGGGGTGCCTGGCATTAAAGTCCCTAACAATAAAATCAACAAGGCGTAAATGAGCCAAAAGCCCATCCATATCCCTTCGGACTGTTTCAGGAAAAACATATATCCCTGCCAGCCTAATTACATCACCATCAAAACCAACAAAATCCAACAAACAAGTCATTCTATCATGCCCAACCACCGTAAATAATCCAACCAACTCATAACGAACATAAACAGCAACCCCGGAGCCCTCGACAAAGGAAACCAAATCATAACCCCTCACTTCATGAGGCAGTATACTCCCGTCTCTTCTAAGTGGAGGCTCCAGCATAAAAAACACATCAACATAAGAAAACAAATCAAACAAAAGAGACCTATTTCCACCACCCCTCCCCACATTCTGTACCAAAACTTTAATATGCATTCATTAAAGGGAATTGGAATGAGACTGCGAGGCAGGCTTCATGGCTGCTGACTCAGCAGCAATCTTCTGGTCGATAACACTCTCAGTCTGTACCTGTTGTGGGTCAGGAAAAACCTTCTGAATAGAGCCATCAGTAACACCCTGCGGACTTGTCTCATCAGAAACCATCTTGTCCCGGCACGGCAGGGAAGAAGTTGGTGAGGAAACCTTGAGATCAGGGCAGGAAGGATCACCAGTCAAGTGACCAACATGAGAGCAAAGGTGACACTCAAGATTAACATGGGTGTAAAGGGAGCCAGTGGCAGCAGTACAATCCCTAACTGGGTAAGAATGGTCCCTAGAAAGATGCCCCCCAGTACAAAATTTGCATGCAACAGGAGCACGGCACATAACCACCACATGACCATGATGGAGGCAGCAGTTGCAAATCGAAGTGGCCTTAAGCTCAGCCCAGATCCATATAGGACGTCGACGACTGTAAACCATAATTGATCCATGGTCTAAGGAAGCTCAAACCTCAGGAGTGAAATCAACTACAAACACAACAGAACCTTAATTGTGCTTGTGTTGTTTATGTCCAGCAAGTGAACCAATCCAGTGAGGTCGGCCCACAACATGCACACCCGAGTTAGTAACCTCCAAGTCCCAGATAAGATCATTGAATGAGTTATCATTTTGCCAATCGGCAACCTCCCAAGATCCACGAACACCAGCAGGGGACAGGGGAAGCTGAGAGATCAAGATCTTAATCTTCTTTGTGTCCTGGCAGAAGGAAAAACCATTCAGACTGAGCCGCATGGCTGCAATCTCTAAGTATGGAATAAGCTCCCACATGCTAGCAGCAGAATGTTAGACCAAGTCCAAAAATAAGTCGTCAGTAGTACAGTGGGCAACACAGGATCCAAAACGAGCATCCAACCCACGAGTAACAAAAACCTTGTTAAGAGCTGTCTTAACCATCTCAGTGCTCACACCTGGCGGGATTAGAACCTTCAAACCGTGCTTCTCAATATAAATAGCCACATGGCGCTCATGGGCAGTAAGAGATGGTCCAGGTCCAGGAGTAGACCGGCGACCCTTCCGTGAAGAAACAACAGTAAATGATTCATCATCCAAGGAAGTAGCAGCCACCGAGGACCAACAACTCGAAATCGGAGCAACCGGAGGAATATCAGAGGGTCTGGCCACCAGAAGGGTGGAAGAGGGGCCGGCTGCAGGGCAGGCAGGAACAGCGGCCACAGGTCAGACAGGAGAAACACACGGTACGGGATCCTGTCGGGGAGCGGAGGTGGAGGAGGCGGGAATTGCTGGGACAGCAGGAGTTGGCACATCAACAGCCTTCCCTTTGCCCTTGTCCTTCCTGGAAACAGCCTTCACTATCGGCCATCTCACAGCCATAGCATCAACATGAGCAGGGGTGAACTCCTTGAACTTGGCTGGAGTCTCGTTAAACGTATCAGTCTGGGCAGACCGATCATTTTCTAAGTCCAATACACGCCTACTGAGGAGATCAACCTCAACCAACAAATTATCAATCATATGCAAGCATCTCTTGACATTCAGATCCATATCATCGGAACCAGCTGATCCATTGGAATTATCCATGCTCTCATCAGAGCAAACAGAACCAGGAGTATCAGCACCCTGACCAGAAGTCATAGCCATCCGTGCTGCATCATCATGAACCACTGTGGAAGGCAGTAAGGGCATAGAACTGTAGTCAGTAGTACTGGATCCAACCAAGTTTACCACATCATCATCATGTGGGGGGGAAGAAGCATGTACGCTATCACCCAATCCATCCTTCTCCATAGTCAGTCCAGCACCCAGGGACATCACAACATCCTTTGGAGCAGGGACAGGGACACAGCTCCTCAAAAGGTCCTTAGCACCAGAACGGGTCATAGGGCTCGCACCGAACAAGCCGACAGGAGTAGAATGACGGCGAGTGGGAATGTAGTCCTGATCAGAGGAACGGTCCAAAGTAAATTTGCCATAAAGGGCATGTTCAGAGTAGGTGAGATCATGAATAGGTGAAGGGGTTGTGCAACCAGCCTTAACCACCAAGTTTCCAGGGGAATCAGCAAACAGAGCATAAGTATCGAGATGCTCCCCAACAAGAGAGTCAGTTAGGACACCCATCATGGTGTCTAACATTGACCAGAAGGCCAGAGGGAGGAAATCGATAAGATGACACTGTCATAGGAACAAGTGCTGGGGCAGACGGGGAGGATGCCATAGTAGCACAAAACCAAAAAAAAAGAAAAAAAGAAAAAAGGATATCACCCAGCAACCAAGAAATGGCACCGGAGTTACCAAAAACTAAAGGGTGTTACCAGGCACAGCCTAGATATCTCAACCCAAATAGAATAATAGATAAAACCAATACAGTCACCCAGTAAATAGATGAAATAAAATTCCAATGTCTTTAGCAAAACCAAAGTGAAGCAATCGCGAGATAAAATAAAGTGTTATGATTGGATGGAGTCTTAGGAGGAGGAGGAGAGGAGGTAGGTGTGGTGGTATCATTCAAGGGGACAGAGAAGACTCTCTTCCCCTTGGTGGGGTCAGAAAAAGACATAAGATATTCAAAAATGCGAAATTGGTGGGGTAAAAGTGGTTGCTATGGTGGAGTATCTTGATAAGAACAGGGGTTTGAGATAAGGGTTGGCAGAGCAACAAGAAACACAACTCAGGGGTAATAAACAAAACCACAAAAATCAAAACAAACAGGGAGAATACTGAAACAAACCACAACAGAGGAAGGAAAAGAAGAGATACTTAGCTGAAAATTTAACAGCAGGTAGAGGAAGCTGTCAGGAGGCTGCTGTTAAAATCTCAGAGCTGGAGCTCTAAAACTCTATGGGTAGTAGTGTGGGGAGCTGTTTTCAAGAGTAAAAATAGGGGTAAAAATGAGAATATCAATAAAAGAGGGGGTAAAAGTGGGAATTAAATTCTGAAAATTGGTAGAAGTGTTTGAAATGGATTATTTAACAGGAATCTCTGTGCTGGAAAAAGGAGAAATGTTGGTTGTTGAGATAATGTATGGGGGGGTTCTTTGTTGCTGTTCTTTGTATCTCAAACTGTGTAGGTGGTAACCCTGGCCAGGAAGGTCTTGTACTATGAGGTCTTGGCTTTCCTGATTGCCTTGAAGTAGGTGTTTTGTTTGGCCTTGGACTCAGAGAGGGAGGATGTTGTATGGGTTTTGTGCAATGAGCAAGAGGCTGTGAGGTATAGTTGTCTGAGGTGGGTGAATTTGGGTGTCCACTATGGTTTGGCATGGACAGACAGCCTTTTAGAGGGGGCGCGTGATCGGAGGAGAGTGGTCACCACGGTAAGGTGTTGTGCGAGCCAGGCATCCATAGTGAAGTCAGTTGGGTGGGGAGGAGGCAGAGGGATGGATAGGGAATCAAGGGCCGGGAGGAGCGAGGCCCAGTCTATCTTCTTCCAGTCAGGGGAGGGGGGGGAGGTTTCAAAAGAGGGGAGGAGAAAGAGACTATGATTGGGGTGTGGTCCGACCACGTTGATGGGAGGTTGGTGTGCCAGTTGGTGAAGTAGGGTTGGAGGAGGTGGTTAGCGAAGGTGAGGTCCAGGACCCCTGGTCGGTTGGAGTCATCAAAGGTGAAATGGGTGAAGATGCCTGGTGTGTTGAGAAGGGAGAACCGAAGGTTGTTTGCCAAGTCAAAATAAGGGGATGAAGTCACATATTTATTGTAGGAGATGATGCGAAGCAGTTCTCGTTTGCAGTGGTAGATATTGAAGTCTCTCGCCCCCAGTGTTGGGAAGGGGTGGTCCTTGAAGACCTCTTGGGGGGTGATGGTCCTCATAGGTGAGGTGGGCCCTATGGTGGAGTAGGCATTGTAGAGCCTAAGCTGTGTGTGTAAAGCATTAAACAGGCCATTAGCAGAAAAAATATCTAAGGCCATTAAGTTGGATTTGTTAAAAAAACAAGGCAAAATGGAAACCCCTTGCTGAAATTCAAAGGAAACCAAGGTGACGACCCTGGGAGGGGCACCAGGAAGGAAAGGAGGGGCAAATGCCTTGTAAAAGCCAAAGGAAGGCAGGCGGCCACGAAAACCAGGGGGGTCCTGAAGTAGGACTATATGAGGGGCTGAGGGTAGCATTTTAAAGCAATGAAATAATGAAAGAAAAACATCCCAGCTTCCCAGGCAGTTATGTTGAACAAAGAAAAGTTTCTTAAAAGTGGAGGGAGCATGGTACCCTGAGGCCGAGGTGGCGCTATTGGATGTCACAGACATTAACTGAGGGTATCAGGGGAGGAGGGAAGAACATCGTTAGCCCACTGGGGAAGAGTACCTGCATGTCTGGGTTGGGGGGCTGTGAAGGGGCTGGGAGGGAGGGGGCTCTGGGGGTAGTGACGAGGCTTCTGCCGAAGAGGCCAGAGGTCAGTGGGACGCTGGGGGTTCTTTTGTGTCCCCGGGAGGGGAAGAAAGAGGGGCATGGGGTCTCCTCCTTGGCCGCAGGGGTGGCTGGGGGTGTCAGTGGGGCTGGGTAGTTCTCGGCTATTTCCATGGCATCCCCTTGACCTTAGGAGGGGGGAGGGGGTGGCACGGCAGTGGCCTGGGCTGGTCTGGATTTGCAGGAGCTGTCTGTGGCTGTGTGGGCACCAGAGGAGTTTGCGTATCAGAGGATTGAGGCTGGGCAGCATGCTGGCACTTCCTTTCTGTTGCCTTCCTTGGGACAGGTGGGGTTGGGGCAGCGGTGGGCTGAGTGGGCATGGTTTTTGGAGTAGAGGGGGCAGATGGTATGGGGGGGCATTGTAGGCTGGGGTAGAGTGGCTGAACTGCCAGCATTTCCTGCACTGGGTGGTGCAGTAGGAGGAGTGAGCACACTCGACATTGTGGGACCTGGAGAAAAGGGAGATGTGGGTGCCTATTTTATCTACGTCAGCAGAGGCAACAGAAACTATAACTGAGGTGTTGTTCTTGGCAGCCCTTTTCTCTGGGTCAGCCTGCAAGAAATGCGTGTTAAAAATGGTAACATCTGATGCATTATGGATGGAAGGGAGAAGGGAGGAGCAAAGCTCACCAGGGTCGTCCATGAGGAACTGGGTGGGCAGGACCTGTATGGCCAGCTTGACCTCATTCAGGGTCGGGCAGAAGGGCCGGAGGGGATTCTATCCCATGGTGAAGGACTGGTTGAACTTGGTTGCCAGCACTTCATAGTAGGGGGAGTAGGTGATGGCATAGCCCTTATGGCTTTTGCTTTTTTTTATTTTTATTTTTTTATCTCATATATTCATTATGAAGTACAACAACCTGCATGGAGCCGTAAGGGCTACCCATCCTCCGTCTCCTCTACAACTCCGGTCATTGAAATTTACTTCCTAATTGGGAACGGCTCAACACCAGAGAAAACAACACGAATTTCTCTTCCTCCCCCCCCATCTTGGGGGGGCAGGATGGACACTATCCATCTCCCCTTTGCCCATCAGCATCTTCTTCCCCCTCTCCCGATTGTGATTCACCCTTTTGGGGATCCCATCCTACCCTCTCAACATCTCGCGACGTTGAACACCGCCCCCTCCCCACCCAGGACCTCGCTTAGGAGTTCTCCACGGTCGGGAAACGGAACTCTCCCTTCTCTCCCTCTCCAACGAGGATCGGCTAGCATCCTACTGCCCCTCACTACCTTCCCCCGTTGTCTTTCTAGCTCTGGTATCCCTTCCAGTAGTGACGCTCTTTCTCCTATAACAAGGGACCACATGAGAAAAGCGGTAACCTGCCAAGTCGGCCTCGGACACAACCCCTTTTCTGTTGAGGATAAGCATCCTTCCGCCTCACCCCCAACTTCCAAAATCCTCTGTACTGTCTCGAGACAGCCATTTCAATCCTACCCTCTCTGTCATCACTTTGCGATGACAACATCTATCGGCTTCAGCCACTGCACTCTGGCCTCTTGGGAATGCAGGCCAGGACACCACTGGCCACGGACGCGTTTCCGGCTCCCAATACTCGCCCGCTTCTACCATCCTTCCCGATTCCGGTCCTCTATACCGGTTTCTTTTTACCAACCTCCTCCCGAACCCTTTCGTGTCGGGTACCTCCCCTGCCTGGCCCCACCTGCCTAGTGGGAACATTGGGTGGCTCCAGCTGCCTGCTCCCCCCCTCATCAGTTTGCCTGGTCGCAGACCCTAACCTCCCCTTTTTGCCCTGCGACTACCCTCGCAGAGCCTTCCAATCTTTTCGCCCGTGCCTTCAAGTGTTAGGCATTTTCACTCCAATTTTCGCTTCTGCTTTGCTTCACTTCGCTTAGCACCTGCAGCCACGGCTTTTGCTGTCCGCGATCCAACCATACCTAGCGCCTAGGTCATCCTCCACTGTCTCCCCGGTGCCGGTAGAACCAGCCTAGCACTACACACATCAACCCCCATGGTCTTCCCACGGTGGCTACATTCCTCCAGAGGCTTACCTCTAACTGACCTTTTCTGGGGCCCTCTGTGGGGGCTTTCCCGTACTTTCCCTGGTTTTACTTTTCTTTTCTTGCTTTATGTTTTTCTTAGGTTCGCTTAGGGATTTCATAAGTTTCTTTCCTTCATGATTAGTCACCGTAGGCGGTGCATATGACTTTATGTCGGATGGGAGATCGGGGCCGAGATTTCTTTTGTTTTTTGTTTTGGAATTAAGGTTTTGTTTTCGTCATAGCCCTTACGGCT